>CAUYON010088998.1:0-62858 GCA_963573935.1 Arctocebus calabarensis
TAAAGACTTGCCTTTGTGTGGCTTATGTAGGGTGGTCTTCTAACCCTACATTGAGAACCCCAGGGACCCTGACTAAAAACCTTGGTGTCCAAAGTCCAGGGAGCCTGGAGTTGTCATCCAAGGAAAAGAGAGAAAGAGTGTAGCAAATGGGGCCACACATTAGCCTTCCTCTGCTGCTGTTCTCTCTGGGCTTGGCAGATTGAGTGGTATCTGCCTGCCCTCGTTGAGGGTGGATTTTCCCTACCTAGTCCCCTGGGACACACATGCTAATCTCTGGAAATGCCCTCACAGACACATTAAAAAATAATGCTTTCCAGGCTTTCTTACTCCAGTCAAGTTGAACACCTAAAATGAACTGTCACATATCATTTTTGTTATCAAAGAACAGGGTATCCTAAAAGTCACCATTCATACAGAAATTTGGAAATTGTAGCTCAGTGTACCTTTTTTTACAAAACATTATTACAGAATTTTACAAAGAGGTGGCCAATACATAATATTTTGTTAGTATTTTGTAAAATTTTATAATGTATAATTTGCATTAGTAACATCCTATTTAGTGCCATTTAATAATCATACTTCTGATACCCGATTTAAATAATATCTAATATTCCAAAGTAAAAACTAATCTGTAGAAAATTAAGGAACATACCATCACCCTTCACCCCTCTAGTATTTTAATAAATTAAATAAAATGAGCATTTTAATAAAGAATTGTATGTGTTCAACACCACTGAAGCATTAAGCTCTTGCTTTAGATTGTAACAACGTAAACATTTAATGCTCTCATAAAGGAAATTGGTCTTGCTAAGTTTAGTGAGGAGGGCTATATCTATCTGATTTATAAATCTGTATACCAGCTGGATTGTTATTCACCCAGATGTTTTATCTTCACAGTAACTCATCCATAATAAGATTGAAAACATCTGGAGTAGTGACTGAATTTTATATATTTTTTAACATGTGGAAACATAGGGGTGCTATCATCCTATTTTTAAAAATGAAAATTAAGGGGATAGAATTTGTTCCGTTAAAATATAGTCACTCATGTGCAAGAAAATGAATAGCCTGAACTTCTTTATCCTTAGTAGTTCAATCCCCAGATAAAATAATGTATTGTTAGAGAGGAGATTTCCCAGAAATCAGACAGAAGGCACAGTCTTACAAGGTAAGAATCATCAGTGTAGCGCATGGTGGCCTTTGAAGAATTTTATTTTTTCTGACGTAAGATGGCTATAAGATAATTCTTTCCCTTGTGAGAAAAAGACAAAGTACCAAAAAGAGGATTCCTTACATTTGAGAGGTTGTTGAAACCCATAGACGATGGACCTTTTCCTTTTTGAGCCATTCTTCCTTCCTTCCTTTTTGCTTTAAGATATGGTATTGGTTGAGAAATTATTGCAACAATTCACCTTGGAATCCCAATTTTAATGTTATTTGAGCCTAGATAGAAACACTTTATTCTTTCACTTGTTATCACTAGGTTAATTGAAGATAACTACAAGGCTAGACTACTCAATTTCCACAATGGTTATATAAGGAGCAATTTAGTTCAGTTCAACAGAATTCATGATTCTTTCTACCCAACAGGATACTATCTGTGTAGTTCCAACAGAAGACAGCGAGCTTATGAGTTGGAAATGTTCAAGTGTCCTTCTTTCCAGGTAGTGATGACATAATTGAAATGAAGTAATGACCACCAACTTGAGCAGTACTGGGTGATTTTGTTGTTTGTTTATTTTTTTTCCACCACTTTACTGAAAGAATAAAATTATTAGACAACTCATAGAATTTAAAAAATTCCTAGGAAGGATTTCAATGAAAAAAAAAAACAAAACAATTGTTATCTAATGTACTGAGTCATTCATAATGCTTGAAGTTCTTGATCTTACTTTCTCTTCGTGACATATCTTTGTTGAGTTATTATATCTTGAAGTAATCAGAATATTTCTCTTCCTAATTGATTAAACTCTTGCAGTTTTAATTGCAATTGCACTTCTGAAGTAACTATTGTCTATATGCAGTCTAAATCTTCTTCCTTCAGGGAGGAATCTGATAATGCTGGATTTTATTAAAATGGACCCAAAGACTCCAGCAAACTTCACTTATGTCAACTCTAAATCAAAATTATTGATTCTAAAGGTACACATTCCCTAATGCCATATTATTAAAATGTGTCAAGGCTAAAATTGACATGATAATCCTTATCTTTGCAGTTTGGCAGAATATAAGTACTGAGAGTGGACTCCTGGAACAATGCTTTTAACCCCAGAAGTTGCTTAGGCTAACTAAATTTAGTCCTTATACTTAGGAAAAGATTCATTATCTCAAGATTTGTTTTAAGACAGAAATGTAGGCTGGGTGCAGTGGCTCACACCAATAATCCTAGAACTCTGGGAGGCCAAAGCAGGTGGTCTGCTTGAGCTATTCAAGACCAGTCAGAGGAAGGGTGTCTACTAAAAATAGAATAACTAGCCTGGTGTTGTGGTGGGCACCTGTAGTCACACCTACTCAGGAGGCTGAGGCAGAAAGATTGCTTGAATTCAAGAGTTTGAGGTGGCTGTGAGCTATATGCCATAGCACTCTACCCACGGCGAAAGATTGAGATTCTGTTTCAAAAAAAAAAAAAAAAGAAAGAAAGAAAGAAAGAAAGAAAAAGAAATAGGCAACAATAAATTGCATTTATAAAAATATAAACCATAAAATAGAATAACAATTTGATAGCAATTATCGTAGGCAGAGATCTCTATGGGAAGTGTTATACCCACAATTATAGCATGGTGTCATTCTGCGTAAGTAAACTACTTAAAAAATACTTACCCCACTGAAGACTTGACAGGCAGACTGTGAAAGTCTGAGCTTGTTTGTTTTGCTGGAATTTCGTCTTCTTTGCTGACCTTGATTCCTAGACAATTCTGCTCTGATATTTCAGCCTGTAGTTCTGAAGCTGGTCTACAATAGAGACTCAGCATTGGAAAAATTATGACTTGTTATTTATTTCATTTCTTTCTTTTGGCATTTTGCAACTATGTGCAAGATGTGTGATTTCTTGCAATTTGAACAGACTTACTTATGCCCCAGGCGAGATCTTGTCTATTTTACTGCAAAATGGCTTCCTAGGGCTAAGGTATAAAAAAAAGGCTCCATATGGCTAATGGGGCAGTGAGGAAAGTGTCTTTCGTGGTTTTGTCTTCAGGACTCTATTTTTAATTGTTTAAAAACCTGTTCATTGTGGTTTATATATCAGGAGCCATTAATAAATATTCCTTTGACTACTTATCTGGGGGCACAATATTTCCATGTATAATCAAATCCCTGCTTTTGTGTTTTACTGAATAATTTCTAAATCTTATCAAAGTTGGACTATGGTGGTAGGATATCATTAAAATATAATTTATGTCTCTATTTATTTATTTATTTATTCATGTATATATATATATATATATATATATATATATGATTTTTGAAACAGAGTCTCACTATGTCAGCCTTAGTAGAGTGCTGTGGTGTCACAGCTCATAGCAACCTCAAACTCTTGGGCTTAGGAGATTCTCTTGCGTCAGCCTCCCAAGTAATTGGGACTACAGGCACCCATCACAAAGCCAGGCTATTTTGTTGTTGTTGTTGTTGTCGTCATCGTGGTTTAGCAGGCCTGGGCTGGGGTTGAACCCACCAGCCCTGCTGTATGTGGCTGGTGCCCTAGCCACTGAACAAACTGCTCAACATATGGAAGTGGTCAACATAAGGAACTAGGCCTGCTGTACCGACATGTACACGTGATGCATGTCTAGTCGATGAAAATTAGATCAACTTAGGTGGTCAGTGTCGGGAGGTGGTCAACTATAGAAGTTTGCTGTATTTTTCCTTTTCCTTTCCCATGAAATAAAAAGGAAATCTTTAGCATCCTGGCCAGTAGATAATTCAGATTCAAGAAAAATTAGGACATGAGAGCTCATTTTAAGAGCCAAGCCATGTCTCTGTTTATTTTCAAAGATGATGGCTGGAAGTAGTAGGAACACACACTGTGGGACGCAAAGGGCCAGGTTAGGCAGGACTGGGTATGTCTGCACTGCCCCAGGATCCGGGATGTTCAGGAGCTGTCCTCTGCTGCTCATGAACAGTAGAGTGCAGACAGTCTTTCAATAATATGAATGAATCACTACTGTCTGCTATGTGTTTTGTTTTGCACAATTTATTGGCCACAAATAAATTCAGGTCTTTCTTTCATTCATAGAAAAGATACCTTAGATAAGTTTAGCATGAGAAGTTGTGATTGTACGGGATGGGGGACAGCTAGATAGACAGGGTGTCATCTCAGCAATGTGCAGCCAGGGAGCGATGCTGTGACAGTATCCATCTGGTGAGAGAGAAGAAAAGAGCCCATGTCATCCTGGTTGCCTAGCAACAGCACATTTTTCTTATTTAGAACAGTCTTCATTAGTTTAAAGTAGGTGATTTTTACTGACAATTTGAAAAGCAGGAGCTTAGAGGTAAGCTATGTGAATTTGGCTTGTGAAAAGAATAATCTTTTGGTCAAAAGTAAGGCGTGCTTGATAAGACTTTCTCTCTCTAAAAGTGAATAACTGTTTATAAATTCTTTTTTTTTACAATGTGCTGGTTTAATATACCATTTGAAATAGTTTCATCAAATTGGTTAACATAGCCTTCACTGCATTTTCTTAGTTATTGTGTTCAGACATTTATACTCTACCCTTAGTAAATTTAACATGTGCCCTTGTAAAATGCACCATTCTTAGTCCATCTGAAATGAATTTCCAAACCAAATAGTGCCCATTGAGGCAGACATTTCATCTTTAATTTATAGCATTATAATGTAGAAAGAACCTCAAGTAGTTTTTTTCAAATATGATTACAAGAACTAGTTTGAGACGTAGAATTGTGTTTTAGAATTACCGTTTGTGCTCATTAATTTATTAGTGATAATGAAGAGACTAAAACCTGTGAAACTGATTAATTATATAAAGCTGGTTTAGTCTTTGATCTCATCTAATCTAATACTTTTGCCTTTGGCAAGGATCACGTATAATACACTTTAGGAAGGTGAAAAATGTCACACTTTTATAGATCCTCGTAAGAAGGAGAGTTTCTAAAGCTTCCCTTGACCAACTTTACTGTGTGGGTACTTGACTCCCTATTTCATGGAAACCTCTGCACTGTGGCCCAAAGGTCTCACAATACAATTGCCAATTCCTCTTTTGTTGTGAGTTTTAATTTGGAAAATAGCAGGTGATGACTATTTTCCTTGGAAAAACCAACTGGATTCAGGTAATGCTGAATTCAAAAGGACTGCTTTCATTTTTTATTGATCTATTTTTGGGGGGTGGACAGAGTACTTCAGCCACTTCCTCTGTAACCATGGGCAAGTCCTCAATCTCGTTTCCTCATGGGCTTCTGGAAAGTATTTTAAAAGAAGTGAAATACGCACAGTGTAGCAGATAGTCAGTACTCACAATATATTATTGTCGAACCCCTGTAAGTTGATCACCCAAGGGACTATAACAAACTACTCAACATACGGAGGTGGTCAACATAAGGAGCTGTGCCTGCTGTACTGACCAGTCGATGAAAATTAGGTCAACTTAAGGAGGTGGTCAACTACAGAAGTTTTGCTGTATTTTTCCTTTTCCTTTCCCACGAATAAACCTTCATGAATAAAAAGGAAATCTTTAGCATCCTGGTCAGTAGATAATTCAGATTCAAGAAAAATCAGGACATAGGAGCTCATTTTGTAAAGTAACCAGAGAGATGTCAGAGACCTAGAGTTAACATGCTAGTTAGGGTTAGCACCAGAACTCTCGTCGCTCTGAGCTGTGCAGCGTCCTCTCTTCCAACCTTTTATCTCATGCCCTCATTAATTCAGCATTTCTTATCTCACTGAACTACAGATCATTTACACACCTCTCCATTTAATAATCCACAGTTAGAGGCAGGGTGCTGGTAAAAGAATAGGGTAAGACCAGTGTCTCATAGATCAGTTTAATGGGATTCTTCTAGAACAAAAAGTTAGGTGGCTTTGAATTAAGTATTTTAAACTGAAATCGTACCATCTCCTAAACACAAAGATTGCATTGATTTTCTTTCACTAGTGTACATCTCACTGTTTCTGCTTTCTTTTTGCAACCACCATTCACGTTATTTATAGCTCACTGTATAGATTCAGAGGTCAAGAGAATGGTTTCTTTACAAATTGCCTCTATGCCCATGATGATGCTGTGATTAATATAACTCAGCAGTACGAGGCTGCTGAATTGATTTATTTCTAGGACTTCCACTCTCAGCAAGGGCCACCAACTTCTAAATCTATATTGCTTAAATGTAGTGTTTCTGGAACCACAGTAGGGGCATAATGACAGATTGCCAGAGGCAGCGGGAGCTCTCATTTACAGAGCTGGACGTGGGGATTGGCTACCATGTTCTTTTGCTTGACTCCGTCTCACCTCTAGTCTTCTTTCTGTATTATCTTTATAGTTTGTGCACCAAAATTCTGGGTCACTTGAACTTCTACCTCTTGCTCATTCCCCATATTCGATCACCAAGACCTTTGGTTCTGAGCATAAGTCCAATTTGGTCTTCTCTTCTATTGCTGCTCACCAGCACCAGACCACCAACATCCAGCTGATTAGTGCTCTGTGTTGGGATCATCAGTTTAGTGTTCTAGTTTGTAACTGAAGAGATTTTTCTGTAATGTGATTCTGAGCAACTTGCCTCTGCAAACCCCCCTGTGTCTCTGGTTGTTCCTGGAATAATCTCCGGATTTCATAATATGGTATGAGAGGCACTTCATAAGGTGCCTCTGTTCACCCTTTCATTGTGTCTTTTATCATCTCTCTTAGTACACCTGCCACCCCCAAGCTTTCCTGTGCCACATAAACTCGCAGTCTTTTGATGATCTAACTTCTGAACCTTTATACATGTTGCTGTTTCTATTTGGCGTGTCTTTCTACCCTTAACAGTCTGATCTTGCAAAAAGAAATGCCTTTCAGTGAGTGGAATATGCTCAATAAATACTTACTGAAGGACCAACCTTTGAATATCATTCTTGGAATAAGAAAAGATTGTAAAGAAATTATAGCTTACAGTTTTTTTCTTCCCATAGTCCTCTGTTTCTCCTTCTCTCTAGTTCATTTGGCAGTGCTTGCTGCAATTTGCTATTTATATTTTAAGAGCCCTGATCTTAATAATGGGAGCTAGACCCTAAAATTATGTTGGAAGTATGTATTTACTCGTCAACAAACATTCTCTGAGTGCAAAACGTCAGGGACTGGACTACTGGGTCCTGCTGATATAAATGACTTTTAGGCTCATAGGAAAACAAAAATAACAAAACAAAACAAAAAATACCCCTGATGTCAGATGCAGGCTTGTAAAATTTCTTCATAAACTATATACGCAATTTTTTTGAGAATTAAACTTAATATTTTAATAAAGGATTTTGTAATATTTTCAGTGGCAAACCTTGCAAGTATTCATTGCTATGTAAAAATGATTGCTCTATCTGGAGGCGATGGCTCACACTTGTAATCCTAGCACTCTGGGAGGCCAAAGCAGATGGATTGCTTCAGCTCAGGAGTTTGAGACCAGGCTGAGCAAGAGCTAGACCTTATCTCTACTAAAAATAGAAAATCTAGCCAGGTACCATGGTGGGCACCTGTGGTCCTACTAGACACTTGGGAGGCTGAGACAAGAGGATCATTTAAGCCCAAGTGTTTGAGGCTGCTGTGAACTATGAGGCCACAGAACTCTATGTAGGAAGACAGAGTGAGACTCTGTCTCAATAAAAATATATATATTACTCTAAAACAGTGGTTCTCAACCTTCCTAATGCCATGACCCTTTAATACAGTTCCTCATGTGGTGGTGACCCCCAACCATAAAATTATTTTCTTTGGAAGTAGCAATGAAAATAATTTTATGGCTAGGGGTCAAGACAGCATGATGAACTGTATTAAAGGGTCATGGCATTAGGAAGGTTGAGAACCACTGTGAGTCTAAAACCTAACAGCTTAAAACAACAGTCATATCTTATGATTTTGTGAATCACAGGCTAAAATCAGCCTGAACAAGTATTCAGTAGAGAATGGTCTGGAGGAGCCTACACTGATTTACTCTTGTGCCTGGGAATGACGGGAAGGCTGGACTCAGCTAGGGCCGTGAACTAGAAGGCTTGGACACAGCACTCTGAGCTTGGCAGATCAGGGCAGTTCACCACCCATCATACGTAGCAAATCAGGGGTTTAGAGACTGTGCTCAGAGATTCTTAAGTCCTGTGCCTAGAAACTGAGGTAGTATTACTTTTCTATAAAAGGAATCAAAACTCTGTTAAATTAAGGAGAAAGGGCATAGAACCTACCTTTTGGTAGGAGGAGTTTTGAAAGTATTCAGTGATCTTTAATTTACCCTTGTGGATAAATTTCAAAGTTGGTAGCCGTAGTCTTTTGGAATCTTTAACATTCCCTTTACCCTTTACTCATCATTCAGAAATAATTTTTGTTAATATTGTATTTTAATACATACTTTTTAAAGATGTATGTTTTGGGCCAATGTATTTTATTTGTCAAAAATTCATGTTGTATATTCTATTTTATAATTTTTTCTGTGCAACATATTGTGGGAATTGTTTTTTATCAGTAAACATTCTGCTGTAGCCTTGGAAGGGCTTTTAGTACTTCTTTTATTATATATATTTTTATTGTTGGAGAGTCATTGAGGGTACAAGAAATCCTGTTACACTGATTGCATTTGTTGGGTAAAGTCCCTCTTACAATCATGTTTTGCCCCCAAAAGGTGTGGCACACACCAAGACCCCCCCACCTCAGTCCTTCCCTCTTTCTGCTCTTCCTTTCCCCACCCCTCCCTCAGACTTCTTAATGTATAATTATTGCAGTTTTTGGACAATCTTCTAAACTCTAATGCCATGAGGAAACTTCTTGAAAAGAAGTGCATTTTTAAGGATTTTTTAACAAGACTTGCCAAATTGCAATTCAGAAATGTTGTATCAATTTTATGCATGCTCACATGCAGTAAGGAAGTGAGTACCTTTGTTTGTGTGAGTTATCTGCCCCTAACACCTTCTTCCATCTATCACCTGCCTGGGTCCTGGTCTTTCCAACAATCTTGGGGAATTCTCGCCTGAATTGGTTCCTGATGCTTAGGATGTCACAGACATCTTTTGACCAATTGTTCTGAATCAGTGTCTATCTCTGAATTTCCTACCCCATACCTCTCTTGAATCCCCAAGAAAATAGACATGGACACAGGGCCTGCGAGGCATATGAACAGTTAAGTAAACTCTATTTTCCTGGTTATGATTCATTATCTTTTGGTTCAGAAGCTCCCGTTAGCTCAGGACATCGCTCAGACTAAGATCTCATGATGACTTGAGTTGTCTCCCGTGACCTGCCTCCTCGCCTCTCTCTAACCTGCTTTCCTGTTAATACTTTGTTCATTCGCTCTGCTTCAAGCACCTGGGCTGCCTGCCTGTTCTCAAATACTCAGAAAGCTACTGCAGGGCCTTTGCAATTGAGATTTATTTTTCTTAGATTCTTTTTCTTTAAATACCTGTGTCACATGTTCTCATTTAGTTCTGGTGTTTTCTTAAATGTCACGTTCTCAGGAAGGTTTTTCCTACCCAACCAATTACAGAATTTTATACCTTGCCTGTGTTTTCTTTTTTCATCAGCACTTATGACTCTTTAACATACCATATCCTTTACTTTTGTATGTTGTTCATTGTTTTTCTCCATAAGTAGAATGTGAGCTCTATGAGGGTTGGAATTTGGGTCACTTTCGTTTGTGATTGTGTCCTGCTTCGTAACTCTTTGCTAATAAGTGATTCGTACCGCCACTATTGCCATTTTCCAACATGACGCACTGTCACTCCCTGTCAAGGATTGGTTTTTCCTCCCTGAGACACAGTATGGTTGATTTTTTTCCCCTTCTCATCCATTATCTTCTGTCAGAGAACCTCAGGAGTGAGACACTTGCCTATTCCGTTCTCCCTCTTTGAAAGAACTTTGCCAACTAGGACAAATTGTTTACATTTCCTTGGCTAGTCCCCAGGATTTTCTTCTGTAAAAAGAATATTCCCTTTTCTCCCTGTAGTCTTGTAGTTTGATGAAATGCAATAATGTAAATAAAAAGCCCTGTACACAGCATCTAACTCATATTTGAAAAAATTACTTATATTAGTTTTCCTGGCCTTTTTTTTTTTCTTCAGAATTAAAAGTTTTGAGGAAAATTCCTTCAGGTTATAATGATCGCATTTTATGCAAGCAAGTGGAGCGAGGTAGTAAAGATACTGTGAGGTTTGTCCTTTAAAAAAAGGTGGAACTTCTCTGTCCAGTTCTAGAGCAGCTTGGGTGTTCATGTGCCTCGGTGACATTGTGCACAGCCTTGAATTCCCTGCCATCGTCTCGCTGTCGTCTCTTATCCAAAGACATTGTACTGGTGATTTGCTGAGCATTTTGTGTTTCTAAGGTTAGTACCTTTGTAAAGATGTCTGCAAATAAAGTATCAAATTCAAAAGAGAATGTTCTAGTTTGTTTATTGTAGCTATTTGCCAGTCACGACGGGACATCTAGATTTCCCGTCTCCCTAGATAACTGCTAGCCGTTTAATTATAGTCTGGCTAGTGGGAAGTAGATGTTTTCTGAGCATCTTTGCAATGGGGCTTTGAAAGTCTTTAGGAGTTAAGTTAAAGCCTGCAGCATTACCATTTGATTTACCAACCAAAAGCCTATTCTGCCCATGGAAGAGCTTGAGAACCAGTGTGTTTGTCTGGTCTGTGGGCACGAATGTGCCATTGTGGGCGTGCACAGAGGGGTTGCTTTGCAGATGGATCGGTGCTTGGGTCCCGGGACCTTCAGGGGTACAAAGTTGTTATGCTGCATAACAAGTACTATGCTCCTTTCAGTCCGCTTTCTACACACTGCCACTCCTTCTTCTGCTTAGAGTCTTAGGAACTACCATTTCGTCTGGTTGTATTTTCTGCTTGTCACTATAATAGTTCTTTTTCTAATCCCGTAAATGGCTATCAAAATAAGATCAATAGGACACTTTCGTTTCTAATGTTCAAAGCATAAATTTATATTACCTATTATAGGTAACCTTAATGCATAATCCTTTCCAGTGCCCTTAAAATTCAAACTCAAATGAATCATATAGACACACATGGTTTTCATCCTGGAGAACATTTAGGGAATTAAAAGAAATTTTTTTAAAAATAGCAAAATACGACTTTCACGGCTGTCTTATCATCATAATCTATAACAAAACAGATTAAGGTTAAAAGATTATAAATAAATTGTCACTATACAAAGATGCTTGAGTCTCAGGAAGTGTGAATGTCAGCTTAGGCAGTGATCTCAGCAGGCTTGGCGCTCCTTCCTGTGACCTTCATACATGGGTGAGAGCTTCACTCATACTTCCTCTTCCTCCACTGCCCTTCTCTCCCTGGGAAAGGAAAGACAGAGTGCCACGTCTTTCAGGATTCACACTGAGATGGAGCAGAGCGTGGTGCAGTTAGATTTCAGCTGTGCTGGGCCTTTTTTTTTTTTTTTTTGGTAGAGAAAGAGTCTCAGTTTATCACCCTCGGTAGAGTGCTGCGGTGTCACAGCTCACAGCAACCTCCACCTCCTGGATTTTGGTGATTCTTTTGCCTCAGCCTCCTGAGTAGCTGGGACTATAGGTGCCCGCCACAGCGCCTGGTTATTTTTTGTTGCAGGTTGGCCGGGGCTGGGTTTGAACCTGCCACCCTCAGTATATGGGGTCAGTGCCCTACCAGCTGAGCCACAGGCGCCACCCTGTGGTGGGGGCACTAAAGCCACTGGCAGGGACATTTGCAGGTTCTGGAGTTATGTGTGGACAAGTTGGGGAAGCTTTCTGGTGTTAAGAACTGCAGAGAGTTTGCACTCCAGATGATTGTAGTTCCCTATTGATAAACCAAATATGATAAGAAGTCATTTTAAATACATTTACTTTAGCAGCTTCCTCCCAGCAGTGTGGGAGGGTAAGAGAAGTGTCTTGTGAGGATTGCCTCCTTTCCTAACGCGTCCTGGTGGCTCTCTGCCTGTCACCCCCTTATCCCTTCTCTGTCCCTTTCTTTAAGTGCCTCACTCCACCAGGATGCTTCCTGCCATCACCTGTGCTTTCGTCTCTCACATCAGCGTTGACGGAAAGCTGGGGTGAGCACCCGGACATTTTTACAAAGACAATGGGGAACCTGCTGGTAACCCTGCCAACCACATGCATTTTCTCCCTCCCTGAGATCATGCTGTGGGGAAAATGGGCAGGACGATTGCATGGCTGTGGAATGTCCTTTTTTTCATGTGGGCAAAATATTTGAGAACGCCTTGTTAACTATCAGATAGGTCTGCTCTGGTCACTTGGCGATCACCCTGCACAGTGACCGTATGGCTCAGGATCCTTAGTACCAGCCTGTGACTTAGGAACTGTGTTTTAATGTTCAGCAGTCCAGCTTCTGTTATTGATGCCAGCTGAGCCACCATCCATAAAATGTGAATAATAAACTGAACTACTCTGAAGGTAAAGAACAGTCATAAGTTCTTCCCGTCATTTTAAAGTGACACGTACATAAATTTACGATGAGTTACGGTAGAGACCACAGTGGAAGGAATGCATTGTGAGTATTTCAGAAGACGGAGTTTGAATTTGGTTTACTTTGGATGTGACTGGTTTGGGTGTATGTGTGTGTGTATTATATACAAAACATTAAGCCAGTACACCCCAAGGTTTCACTGTTAATATCTTCTAATCATGCCCCTTCACACCTACACATCATGTGGTACATGTATTCTCTTAATTCACAACTTTATTTATTTTTTAAGACAAATACATTCCTCAACAAAACAATAACCAGTCTCAGAACTTACAGTCATAAGACAATAGCTGTTATTATAAAAGAGAAACAGACAAAACAAATTTAACATTTTTGTTAATCAAGCTAATTTGAGATTGTGGGGTTGATAAAATAGTCAGCAGAGCATAAATATCTCCCTTCCCCATGTTTGGGGACTTGCAGAAGTTCAGGGGCAGCGGGGTGGTAAACTTAATGAGGTATTTTTAAATCCATCCTTTGAAACAGAGTCTCTAGGCATGTATTTTTTAAAAATCTTTGGGTTACTTATTTTGGGGAATAAGCTACAAATGACAGGACTGTTTTGGAACAGCCATAATTTACAACGATAAACCAACTTTAATTGAATCAAGAGGAAGCCTCTTTCCTACTAGCCTTTCAGCCCCGAACATGTGTTGTGAAACCTTCGTGGTCACGTCATTCTCCTTCCCTCAACCCTGCTGATCTACTACTCGGAACATAAGAGCAGCTTTTCTTTTCTTTGAAAGAAACACTACCATAGGCAGTGCCTGTGGCTCAAAGGAGTAGGGCAACAGTCCCATATACGGGAGGTGGTGGGTTCAAACCCAGCCCCAGCCAAAAAATGCAAAAAAAAAGAAACACTACCAGAAAAACCATTCCAAGCATATTTCCTCATGTTTTAAAACTTGAGATATGTTATAAATTAGTAGATTTAAAGAAAATTAAGTTATACATTTGCACTATGCCTAATGTAGTTAAATTCTCTGCCAAACCAGGACAGGGTAGAGTGCGTATGTTTAGAAGAAGCATTATGATCCCCAGTTGAAACATGGGCTAATAAATAACATTTCTTTCCCCAGAGACGGGATCTCCAATCACGGCCTCATGCATTGGATTAGGTAATTCCAAGACACCTCCCCCAGGGCAAGCAGGAAAAAGTGTTCCAGGATACAATGGTAAGAAATGACCCCGATAATTTGAAAATATTCGATGCTAATAAATTTGGCATTTTCTTGCTTCTAGTATATATTATATTGGTGCTTAGTATTTGTTTAAATAAAGGCCTTGTATTAAAAATTAATACCTTAATTTTTGCTATTAAAAGTAAAATAGTGTATTTACAGGGATATGTTCTCAATGGCTGACATAACCAAAAAAAATAGTATAATGTATCAGGCATGTTAAAAATATGAGTGTTAAATTACTACATGTGGAACATTGCAAGGTTCCTCGAGCTTTGTGTGCATCCTTTCAATGGCTGGTCAAGGGTATCTGATTCAGAGACGTTGCCATTTTAGAGATAAGTTAACTAAGGAGTCAACAGAGAGGCTGAATCATTTCCCTCGGGTTACCCAGCTGCTTAGACCCTGAGGACAGGGCCAGCCATCATGCTTTATTTTCTTTGCTTGCTTTTGTTGCAAAAGCTACAGTTTCTTCTGTTACATATGCTACTTTTTAATTGGGAAATGAAGAAAAAGCATTTGAATCTTGTTATTTAAAAAATAAGTACAAAGAGTAAAAGTTCTAAGAGAAAACATTTCTTCAATACTGGCTTTATGCGACAAAGAAATGTAATAACCTTTCAATATTTAATTTTAAATCTGTGGTAGTGACCATAATAATCAAATAATTTTCTTTGGAATACACTCTTTGATGGTGTAAACTACACAAATCATCACATTTTTTTCCAAACACTAAATATCCTTTATTAAAACAGGAATAATTTTATACACATTATAAGCCTGCTGTTTTGCGATGTTATACAACAAATCCTTAAAACAGTGCCTGTTGGTAAAGACTGAAGTCAGTCTGAGACAGTAGTATTACTACTATTTCATAGAAGCCAGAGGCACTGACTTGACTTAGACTCACACATTCATTTTACAGACAAGGAAATTGAGGCACAGGGGTCATGCAATTTGCATATGGTCACACAATTTGGCTAGACTTATGAAGCAAACTTAGCTTTGGGGGAAAGACTATGATTCCTAACATATGATCCCGATTTGCATATAAATTACAACATTCAGAGATTTGTCTTTTACTTCTCTAATTTAAAAATATTGTATTTTCCTTCTAGGACAACTAGTTAAGAAAACATGGATCATTTGGTTTAACCTAGCAGATATATTTATAAAAGACACTTTAGGTTCTTTATTCAAGGCAGAAAGAGATATTCTGTGAAGTCAGTGAAGCCTCCAGCCATGGAAAGGTGAACCTAGATTTAGTGAAATCCTCCACTTAAACAATTCGGTCCTCCCTGGTCCCTTTATCAGAAAAAAATTGCTTTTGTGTTGAGACTGATTGTGGGAGATGTTAAATACATCTCCCTTTTAGTTTTTCCATACTGTTCTTATGTCTAGTTGTAAGAAAGAGTTAAGCTTTGATTTCTCATGGCACTTTAATACAGAAGTTTCTCATTGTCAGAAAGCTGCCAGCTGCAGACAGCACAGGTTGAACATTTATAACCAAGCAAAGAGTGAGTTTTTGACTGATGCTCTTCATGTTTCGTTGCTAATTCAAGATTAAAAACATAACATTTTGTAATACAATGCTAAATCAAAATTCTCTGGGAAGGAGAAAAAAATTCTGTTGGTATAAAAAAATATCCAGTATAACAATTTTACATTCATTGAGTACATTTTCAAGCTTATCATTTTACATACTTAATTGGAGTATTCTTGTATAGATACTATGGGAAAGATATATGACCCATTTTGCACAAAGGCAGTTTAGTAAAACTGAAGGGGTAACAAACTGTGCCCAGGGGCACATAGTAATTCAGCCCCTGTACTAGGATTTGGGAGAACACAGAAAAATTAGGCGTGGCCTCCACTCTTAGTAAACTCACAACATAGTGACATACAGACATTTACACTTCTGATACTTATGTGAAAATGGTTTTAAAACGAAGTTCTCCAGGAACACAAAGAAGGGAATGATTAACTTTTTTCTGGGGACATTGTCCTTCCTGTCTACCAGCTGCTGAGATTCGATTTATCTGGGTGAATGAAGCCACAGAAAAAACTATTAAAGCCTAGAAGATGATGACTCGTCTTCATCTTCCATTTGGCCTAAGGGTTACTGAATGTGGCTACAAGCTTTGATCTTCCGATTCAGGATTTTACAAGGAAAGCATAGAAAGTATTGACATAATATTTGGGAAGAGTAAATTGACCTGATTGAAAGCTCCTAATAAATACGGAATATTAAGCTTTAAATCAGCATAAGGGCTTTTACATGGTTTTCAATCAATAGATTTTATTGATTTCATTTCTGATATATATTTTTAAACTTTACCTTCTTCAATTTTGTAAGGCTAAACAAGTTTCTCATAGAATTGAAGGATATGTCTAATGGGGATAAACATAGATTATGAAGTTACCAGTATGTTTGAAATACAATGTCTTCATTTAGGGCAGATTCTTTTTTTTTTTTTGTAGAGACAGAGTCTCACTTTATCGCCCTGGGTAGAGTGCCGTGGCGTCACACTGCTCACAGCAACCTCCAGCTCTTGGGCTTAAGCGATTCTCTTCCCTCAGCCTCCCGAGTAGCTGGGACTACAGGTGCCCGCCACAGCGCCCGGCTATTTTTTTTGTTTGTTTTGCAGTTCGGCTGAGGCCGGGCTTGAACCCGCCACCTTCGGTATATGGGGCCGGCACCCTACTCGCTGAGCCACAGGAGCCGCCCTAAACACTATAGTATTTTTTTTTTTTGAGACAGAGTCTCAAGCTGTCACCCTGGATAAAGTGCTGTGGCATCACAGCTCACAGCAACCTCTAATTTCTGGGCTTAAGCAAGTCTCTTGCCTCCGCCTCCCAAGTAGCTGGGACTACAGGCGCCCGCCACAACGCCCGGTCATTTTTTTGGTCACAGCCATCATTGTTGTTTGGCGGGCCCGAGCTGGATTTGAACCCGCCAGCTCAGGTGTATGTGGCTGGCGCCTTAGCCCGTTGAGCCACAGGCACCGAGCCTTAGGGCAGATTCTTAAGGACCATTTATTAGGAATAAGTGTTAGGAATCAAATGCATGTTCTCTTTATTTTTTTGGAAGTTATTTTAGCTTTTTTATACAGGTTCATAATCTCATAGCAATTAAAATATTACCATTTTAAGCTAGAGCAGCGGTTCTCAACCTGTGGGTTGTGACCCCTTTGTTCCATTTGTAACAACGCGACAATTAGGAAGGTGGGGAACCACTGAATAGAGTTTGGGGAGATGAGATAGAAAACATGAAAAACTGTTCAAGCTTATGGTCATGCATCTTTATTTGAATATTTATTTGTTTATATTTTATTCTGTAGTTATGATTTTGGATGACAACATGCAAAAACTGAAGGCTCGGTGTTTTGGAAATATTGTGGTAAAGTAAGCAACATGTTCAATACTGATACTTAAATGGGCAAAAATTAGCGCATAATATTAAGAAAAGAATGGAGTAAGTGCAATGTTATTATGAGTAAGGAAGTTGTAGAATGAGTTTGGGTGTAATTTAAGAATTGTGTCAACTCTTGTAATTTTTACATGGAATCCTCATAAAATACAAAAATTTTAAACCCCGTTTTTTAAAAGAGGGAGCTTGGGCAGGGTGCAGTGGCTCATTCCTATAATCCTATAACTCTGTGAGGCCATAGCCGGTGGATCTCCTGAGCTCCGGAGTTTGAGACCAGCCTGAGCAAGACTGAGAATCGGTCTCCACTAAAAGTAGAAAAAAATTACTCTGGCATTACGGCGAGTGCCTGTAGTCCCAGCTACTTGAGAGGTTGATGCAGGAGGATCACTTGAGCCCAAACCCTGAGTTTGAGTTTGCCATGTGCTATGATGCCACAGCACTCAACCTAGGGTGACAGAGTGAGACTCTGTCTCAAAAAGAAAAAATATAAAAGATAAAGCTTCAATCTTTTAAAACAACTTTTGCTGATTATACAAGTAATGTATAGATGATAAATGTAACTTGTGTATAAAGAAATCTAAACAAATGAAGTGAATATACTCCTACCCCTCAGAAATATACTGTTAATTTTGTAATATACAGGACTTACCACTTTTTGAGAAGCATTTTGCCATTACTAAATAGTTCAGTTTATTTTTCTTTTTCTGCATTGTGGTTTTCTTATAAACCCTGTCTCAGGAGTATATTCAATTTGTACTCTGTCCCTTAAACATTTTTTCCCCTGGCCCTCTTAGTATTGTTTGAATTTTTATGATTATAAATAATACTGTGTTGAACATCTTTTTTTTGCCTTTTCCTCTTCTCTGATAATTGCTATGATATTAAGTATATTTCCAAAACAATTGATTACTTGATTACTGAGTCAAGCAGTAGCATATTAGAAAGTTCTCAACTCACCATAAGACACATTCCTTGTTAACATTTTTTTTGTCATTGTTCATTTGATAGGCAAAAGTTCTAAAATATGAATTGAAATTATTTAAATTTACTTAGATTAAATCAATACATGGACCTTAAAATTGTTATGCTAGTGGAAACTGAAATGGAAGTTGATTTACTCGAGAGGCACTAATATATGATATTTTAATAATTGATGGAATCTGATTTAGTGCCTCTTATTAGGATGATGTCGGCATCTTTACCAGTAGGGTTTAAGTAAAAGGTTCCCCAGAATGAGCTGCCATGAATAAAAAACATTATGTATCAGTTTATAAAAAGATTCTTATACATTTATTTCTCTCAAAAAATCAAAATAACTCATTACGTGGCATCCTCATATTGGTATAAAGTTGCCTCCTCTTAATAAAATATTTTAAACCTACGAAAGTTACATGAAATGTGGTAGTTAGAGAAGAAGATATTTCTTCAGGCAGAGATTTTTTTTAATTTTCAAAAAACTAATAGAAGAGATAACACATTATGATGCAATTTGTCTCATGTTCTTATGCTATCAGTAAACATATAAGTACTCTATTACTTTTTTTAAAAGCTTCAATTTTAAGACAATATGTCTAAGAAAAAGGGAAAAGTAAATGTTGAATACAAATGATATTTGTATATTTGTATATTTTTCTGAATCAGAATCCGTATAAACAGAGAGCTGGTTCCAATTTGACCCATTTGAGGAAATAGCAGAGGCAAGGGGAGGGCTTGCTAAAGAAATTAGTAATATGAACATGGGTGGATATTTAGCTCGCTTAGGGAATCACATGTTTTTCAATAGCTTTCAAAGCACGGTGGCAGCATACATTTTCATAAAACCTCCTGACTGTGTGAGTCATCCATTTCATAAAAGTCTTGCAAAGATCCTAGCAGTGGCATTTGATGTCAGACCAATTTTAGACTCCTCATGGGTTCTGTCCCTCTAATTATAGGCGGTTTTGTCCCCACTTCTGTTCCAAGATAACAAAATATAGCAGTGTCCTACACAAACTATATTTTTTTCTTAGAGCCATTAATGTTATGTCAACTTAGATGAAATTAACACAACTATTGTTTTAAAGAATTCTATGGTTTAGATTGTCATCAATTCAGAATGAGGTTTTCCCCTCTGTATTTCCTAAGCAGGGAATTTTAGTGTACTGATCTCCAGGGTTCTGAGATTTCATGATAAATTACCTGAGGAGGCAAACAGTGGAATTTGATTCCACCCTTAGGTAATAGTGAAACTAGATATTTGAAAGTTATTATCTATTATTGTATGGGAAACATAAAATAGCAATAATGAGAATAAAAAAGGGTAACCACCAAGATTGATTGATCCCTCCCTTTCTCTCTCTCTCTCTGCCTTTTATTTAGGGGGGGGGAGAGGACTCATTTTTATCTATGTGAGCAAGAATTTTATTTTGAAATCCACATGGCCAGAAGCCTTTCCACTCTAACTCATTAGCCTGAACAGTATTCACACATCCTAGTGGCTGCCCACAGTAAGTGTGGGATATTCTCATATTTAACGTTCATCTAACAACAAGACTTGCTTGTGTTGGTCTATATTTAGACATAGTGATATGTGGAAACACATAATTAAAAACATTAAAATCCTCCCAATCCACTTAGATTTTCCTACCTTCTTTGTTACAGCATTCTGGAAATCACTGCTTTTCTGTCCTGGGAACTTTTCTACTAGAAGATACACATTTTACTAATTCCTAAACTGCTAGAGGCCGTGGGATATAATAAAAAGGAATCCTGCAGTTTTACTTTTTTAGTCGATTACTTGTATTCAGAGAATTTACCTTTCTAGTAGAAAACTTCGTATCCACATGGAGTTTAGAAAATTCTTTTGATATTGAAACCTATTCCAAGGCAGTTAATTTGGAGGATAGCTATGGTATCTCAATTGCTATGAATTCAAAATGCTCATGAATTTTAGAACGTGCTCCTGTAATTGCATCCAGAGTTCCAAAGTGC
The DNA here is from genome assembly GCA_963573935.1 of Arctocebus calabarensis. Taxonomy (NCBI): domain Eukaryota; kingdom Metazoa; phylum Chordata; class Mammalia; order Primates; family Lorisidae; genus Arctocebus; species Arctocebus calabarensis. Next base: position 20,219 of record CAUYON010088998.1, read on the forward strand.
AGAAATGAAACTATGAGTCAGTAATTTCCAGGCGATAAAGAGCAGGGCATGAAAGACAATTGTAACAGCAATTGCCTTCCTCCATACACAGTGCTCACTGTTATTAAAACCATTGCTCTCCGGCGCATTCCCTCTGATAGGTGTACATTTTTCTCTGACCAGATGCATTGTTACTATTGTGGCTTGCTTGTTGTGTTGTGTCTTCTGCCCTGTGCCCACAGGCCATGGTGGGGTACAAGACAGCTGTATGTAATTGCCCGAGTGGCTTTTCCGTTCGCACCTGCCAATTTCTCCTTCTTCAGATCTAGAACTCTTGGGCCTTAATGATGTCTGTTCACAGTTTTATAGCTTCGCAGAAGCAATTCTGTCACTGGACTACCATCTTTGGAAAGGGCCAGGGCAGCTTTCTTTTCATCAGGGCATCTTGTGAGTAAAACCAAGATGCCACATAATCATAATCCTGTTCCTTTCCTGTTAGACAGATTTTAGTATGACCTCTTATTCACATCATAACAACACTTGAAGCAGGCCTGGGACAGATATTACCCTCATTTTAGATGTGAGGAATGAAGCATCCTTAGTAGTTAGTCACACAGCTAGAACTCACATTGTTACTCAGTCCTTTGCTGTCCCAGAAAAAAGAAATTATTGCCTGGTCAGTCTCTTCTGGGGAGATAAAAAGTAACTGCATCGGAAAATCTCCAGGACTTGTAAAGCCTAAGGACCCCACTGGGAGGGGGTGCAAAGTTGGGCATTAACTCCAGAGTTGTCTAGGAAACATGAGTTGTATCTTCAGTTGCTGTGAACATTCTCCGTGGAAGGCATCTAGGGGTTTACGTTTCAGATTGGTCAGGAATGTGACACCGTCTTGGATGATGGGCGTCCTCTTCCTGCCCCAGCTATTTAAGGGTTTCTCGTCACGCTGATGCCTCTGTCCTACGCAGGTGTCACTGCCGCCTCCACTATTTCTCTGCCCTCTTCAGAATGGTCTCTGGAAAGCATATTCTGTACAAGGAACTCCTGATTAACACTGGAGGAATTATAAGAAACACTCTATTAAAAAAAATAAATAAAAATGATTTTCCCCATTTTGCTGTGCTTGAACTATTTGGGGAGGATGTCACTGGGTGATAGAAATTTGATTTCAAATTTGAAGCGTATATGTGTTAACGAGTCCATTTCATAGTATTTTTGTTCCTTTCTTTCTTTTGCCAGTTCAATACATTTCTGTATTATTGTAACCATGGGGAAAGTAGTATTGTTTTTATAACTTCAGAAAATGGGCCCAGTGCACCCACTATTCCAGGAGGAAGACGTGAACTTAATGTGGAATAATCCTTAGGATAACGATAAGGGGACAGGTATTAATGTGGATTCTCGCAGGAGATAAATCTACTCTAGCTCGTAGGCACCCCCTTCTTTCTCTCTCGATCGCTTTTCTTCTCGTGTTTCCCTCCGTGGATCACATTTCCTTCACACACACACACACACACACACACACAGTAGTGCCCTGATATTACGGCTTTACTCTTCATAGTTTCAGCTGTCTGTGGTCAGCCATGGCCCAAAATTATGAAATGGAAAAGTACAGACATGGACACTTTGTAAGCTTTAGACTACTTACCATTCTGAGTAGCGTGAGAAAATCTTGCACTGTTCCTCCCAGAATGTGAATAATCCCTTTGTCCAACTTATCTACACTGCAGAGACCATCCGTCCCTTCGTCACGCAGCAGCCTGCTCCGCTATCAGATCTGCTGTTGTGGGATCGCAGTGCTTATATTCAAGTTACCCTCATTGTATTTTTTTTAATTTTTATTAAATCATACTTGTGTACATTGGTGCAATAGTTCCAAAGCACAAGAGTAGTGATTCTACATGTTGTTATAATTGTTCCCATTTGTCATTACTTATTACTGTTAATATCTTACTCTACCTGGTTTATAACTTAAACTTTAACAAAGCTATGAACATTTAAATAGAAACATAAACTGTGTTAGGCTCAGTGTGATCCATGTTTCAGGCATCTTGGCATAAGAGGCCTTGGAACATATTCCCTGTGCACAAGGGAGAACCACTGTGCGTGTGTGTGTGCGTGTGTCATCACAAATGCTTCTAATTCTGAAATTCTTTTTTATTTTCTGCTTTTCTTTGGAGGCCTTATATGGCTTCTTCTAGGGGTTCCCTCCTTGTAGTAGTTGAATTTTTAAAGATACCACACCTTGTTAAAGAACAGAAAGTATTCCCCTCTCTTATCCTATCAATTACTGATTGCAATCTCGTATCTTGTTTTCCAGCCTGATCCTCAGTTAGAGCTGTGAATAATGAAGTAGTTTTATGACAGCATCTCAAAAATAAGTTTGAACAAACACATATGCCGTTTCCACACCTTGAGTAGGGATAAAATCTTCTCTTCCAAGAGCTCCTGACAGTGCAGAGTTTAACCACTTGCTACAAAATTTGCCTGATGAACATCTTGAAAGCTTAAATTTGATGTTATTATATTAACTTAGTGAAATAGACATTATTCATGGCAATCTCCCTTCCTGTCTGTACTCCAAAAATACTAACTGATCATCTTTCACAGTGTGCCAGGATCTTCTCATGTGTCTATGACCATGATTTATATCTTTGCACCATTAATACCCAGCACACTGACTGAGGAATACCAAGCATCCAGTGAATAGTGATGGAATAGAGAAAATTAATGTATGTGTTAATGCATAAATAAACACATCAATAAATGAAAAAGTAAAGTCATCAAATAACCCTGGTGTTTTCTTCTCTAACTTTCATTTTCCATCTTTCTTTACTGGCTACTCCCACCCAAGTCTTTTCCATGTGAAATGACCCTGCATTTTTGCATCAAACAACTGACAAATATCTCTTCTTCCAGTCATCCACAACATTTTGAAAGTATGCGCTAACCTTACTGCCTATTTACCGTAGGCAATCCTGAAAACTACTCAGGATTGAAATGGCAATCCTGAGACTACTCGAAGCATCGTAGTTACTAAGTTCCAGAACCTGTGGTTCATTCACTTTCAAAGTTTGCCCTTCATTTGAGCTTGTGAAATAGTTTCTTCTTTTAGTTCAGTGGTCTGTTTTGTTGATCCTTTTTTGACACTGATGCTAACGCGTTTATACTCTCTCCTTGAATCATGTCACCTACTTCTAAGATTGCTGTAATTGCCTATCTATACATGGTGAGCATATTGATATGTCCCCCCAAAATTTTCTCCCTTCTGATTTTCAGACATGTTTTTATTGACATCTTAGCTGATAGCTCCAGCTAATAAACACAAGTTCCTAAATTCAGTATCCAAGCCAAATTCTCCATCTCCTCTTTATTTCCTCAATCTCCAATGTGACACTTCTCCCAAAAGTATTGCTTTTATGACATTCTGTTCTTTGTGTTGGCAAAACTATTGATCCAGAATAGAAAGTTTAGAGGCAGCATCAATTCCTCTCTCTTCTTCACCTTTCACTTTTAATTTCCATCCCTCACTGTAGCTTCTGTTTATCCAGTTCATCACACTAGCTTCTGCACTGTTCCAGAACAAAGACATGATAAAATCTTTTCTTTTTCAATTAAAAAAAAACTTTGAAAACTCAGCATTATCACATGACTATTATACTAATTGGGGTTCTTCAGAGAAACAGAACCAGAATGAGTTATATAACTGAGAAGGCTACTCCATGGAAGAAGTACAGGTAGCATTTTAAATGTCCTTATATTTTACAGTATCCAAATTTTCAAACTATAAAGTGTCTAAAAGGTTTCTGAGTCCAGAAAACAATTTGAGTGGTTATCTTTATTAGTAGGCACTTTCTATAGGAGTCAATATGATAATTTATTTTATTAGTATAGCCATAGGAGAATGGATTGTGGTACAAAGATAAAGATGAAGTCCTTGCCATATGTATGACACCTGTTTGAGCCTACGAAGGAAAGAAGAAAGTATGAGACAAGTCAGCTGGAGGAAAAGATGCAGTGTTCCTTATATCTTCTATGCTTAAGTATTTCTCTATGGTCACAGAAGTGAGAAATCACATAGGTCAGGGTGATAATGAAAGGACATATTGGAAGAGGGAATAGAAGAAGAAATTCCCATGGGAGGGAGGTACATTGATTGTGAAGATCATACACTGGGTGTCTGATTGAATGGAACATTTAATTCCACAAAGAGAAAGGCAACTTCAAAAATGACTTATTGTTCTATGGTGAAGGGATAGTTTTCTTAAAAAGTACTTCAATGATGCATTTTTATTCTTTTTGTAGATATGCATTTCATGCTTCTCATCAAAACAAGGATTATTGCTAATAACTATTTAAATATCTAATATGTGTACCTTGCAGAAACTATAGTCATGCTTTAATAATTCTGCTAGGCAGTGGTCAACTATTTATTCCTCAATTAGACATGACCTGACCAGCAGGCTTAGGGGTTACATTTTAATGTGAGATTTAAGTTATAATTATGCATCACACTGGAATAATGGTTCTAATCAATGTTTTTATTTCCACTTCCATGATGCTTTTATCTGCTTTGTTTTTTGTATAAGGTTGCCGTTACCACCTGGGGCTTTTTCAGGACTCTGGAAGAATCAGGAAGCATTCAAACATTTATACTTTGAAAAATTTCCTGTAAGAACTTTAATATGCTTTTTTTATCTTCTTATATATTTTTCTCTCATTCTTGCCTGTAAAATTGAGAAAATTGCTTCCAGAATAATAGATCAAAAAGAAACTTTTAAAGGTTGTCTGGACTAGTTCCCAGCTCTCAGGGATAAGAATGCCGAACAAATCATAATCATCTAAATAAATTGTATTATCAGTCTCTGGACATAGATATTTCTTAGTTTTTCTTAACAGTTTTCGTAAAATTTAATAGTCCTCAATATGAGAACATTTTTGTTAAATAATTTTTTTATTTTCTATATTATTTCCTTCATGGGATTCCTGTGTACACACTGATAGCAACTAATCAGAATTACATAGATCCCTTAACCTCCTTTTTTCCTGGCTACATGAATGGACTTCATTCAGCCTTCCCAGGAGTTGTATTCTTCCATCTCTTTATCTATTTTGTATGTTTTTTTCCCGAATATTCTCTGAGCTCCTTATTTAAAGTCCCATTTAAAAAATACAGATACAGAATAGAAACAGTGCTTTCAAAGCCTTCCCTCTAGAGCAGTGGTTCTCAACTTTCCTAATGCCACAATGTATTTTCATTGTTAAAAAGGGGTCACAACTCACGGGTTGAGAACCACTGCTCTAGAACTCTGGATAACAGAGTCTTTCTGTTGCACGTTTCATCACTGGCATGTTACTCATGCTGGGATGATGTGGGTTGTGTTCATAACAGCACCATGTTGATGACGCATGTCAGAGTCATACCATCAACCTTCTGTGGCCCTTCTACTCTGCTTTTTTCTCCCAGAATGATACCTGGTACTCACTATGCACTAAATACCAAAGACCAATCAGAATTTTGTTGGCAAAGTTTGCCCAAGTATTTAGCATTTTGTCTTTATTATTTGTGAGTGAGACACACATAACCTAATCAACTAGGCAAATGATAAGACTTGAGAAAAAGAGCTCAGTGTTGAATGATCTCAGTAGCCAAGATTAAACACGCCCCTGATAGACTGTGGCAGGGAGATTTGTCAGTGCTGACTCCAGTCAGCTCCATCTATCTGCCTGATGGGCCACAGTTAAATCATTAGAGTACAGGTCTTGATAAGATTAATTATAACCTTAGAGTAACAAATGGCTTGCATATGGTTTCAACATGATCACCTTCAAAATGGAAAGTTCCCTCAAAACCCTAGTTTATGGTTAAACTAAACAAGTGACAAAACTACACTCTGCCTTATGACTTTATGCGAACCCTCTGATCTGAGAGTTTAATAACAGAACAGGAGCACTGAGCTATTTGATGAGAAGTCACAGAGGTTAGAGTTGACAGAGCTGAGATTTGAGTGCAAATAGTTAGGCTCTGGAGTTCATGCTTTTAACTACTAACTCCTCTGGTTAGTAATGTTAGTAGTAAACACAGTAAAAGCTGGTAGTTATTGAGTGCTCGTGATGGGCCAGGTTCTGTCCTCTGTGCTTAATATACACTGTTTCATGTGTGATTTGCAGAAGCTTATAGAACAGAACTCATTTCCCCGTTTAACTAATGAGGATCCTGAGTCTCAGAAAGTTTAAGAAATGCAAAGAGTGACTTGCCAGGATTTGTACTAAACATAGGTATCAAGATAACTCACAGACATTAAAGAAAGTAATGGTTCTCTGCTTCTATTTGTTATTCCTCTTGGGTTTTCATTTTATGATGATTTTGCAGCCGGCAAAGATGTGCAACTTTGAGTTGATGAAAAATTACATTTCATACTTTCCATTAAATTTCACTAAAGCTAGAGTCCAATACTAACCCATGATACAACAATTATCCTGTTTTGTAATTATTCACAGTGTGCTTTAAAGCTATTAAAACAATTATAATTAAAGAAGAAACCTACCAAAGAATTACTTTGTAATACCAAAGTATATTAAAAATATTGAGCTATTACCTATCCATTAAAAAAAGGAATTTGGATTATAAACTTCTCTAAATTCAAACACTTCACTTGAACATATGTAAAAACATTTTAATTTCTTCTGTTAGAGGAGCAAAGAGATTCTAATAAATTTTCAAAATAAAAAGTAATTTAATTTCATGGTTTAATTATGAAAAATGTCAAATGCATACAGCAAATCTATTTCTATCATGTACTATACTTTGCCGTATTTAAAAGTAATTACATGACCCTCAATCTACATGCTAATAAACCATCACTTATTCTTGTTTCCAGGGATATTATGATACAATGGATGCTGGTTACATGGATGAAGAAGGCTATTTATATGTTATGTCTCGAGTCGATGATGTAATAAATGTGGCAGGTCACAGGATTTCTGCAGGTGCCATTGAAGAGGTACTGATGAATATTGGTTTTCTAAGCTAGGTGTGGTGGCTCACACCTGTAATCTTAGTACTCTGGGAGGCTGAGGCTGAGGCAGAGAAGATTGCTTTAGGTCAGGAGTTCAAGACCAGCCTGAGCATGAGCAAGACCCCTGTCTCTCCTAAAAATGGAAAAGTTAGCCAGGTATAGTGACTCACAAGTGTGGTCCCAGCTACTCAGGAGGCTGAGACAGGGGGTTGCTTGAGCCCAGGAGTAGGAGATTACTGTGAGCTAGGCTGCAATCATGGCACTCTAGCCAGGTGACAGAGCAAGATGCTGTCTCAAAGAATTAAAAAGAAAATGATATTCTATTCCAAGTAGTGTTTAGGAACATAGCTAAACTGAATACAGAATGAAAGTTAAGTCCTTCCACCTGCAAAATTGCCGCATCTTCATCTGAAGCACAGGCTAGCTCTTTCACCTCCCTTCCTCTTCTGTAAATTGTCATGTTGCCCACCCTTCCCCCATTCCTGCTGAGGACGTAGGGCAGTTTAAAGCACGTGCATACATTTGTTCTTATGAGCAAGCCCAGCAGACATTTCCTACTAATACCAGCTACCTGACTGCCTTTAGCTTCTTGATTTCCTCGGGCTCAATAATCAGATTTATATATGGTCTTTAAGAGGTATGAGATTTAAACATTTCATTATACTCTTAAACCCTGAGAGTTTTCTTCCAATGTCAATCACATAAAATCCTCAGAAAATGTATTTTAGTGTTTAACATTTCAAAAATTTACATAAAATAAAATCTATTTTGTGGTTGCACACTATAAGCATAGATGGTTGTAACCATAACCAGGAAAAGGATACAGAACAATGTCAAAACTGTTGAATTATTTCATAATACATGGGTCACTGTGCAAGTTTTGAAACAGACTATGTGAGGTCCATTATTTCATTTCCAAGAACCCAGCTGAAAGTGTTCTTTTTTATTCACTGCTGCAAATTTCAACTTGTTTTGGTTATTGGTGTTGCCAGGAGGGCTTCATTTGTTTTGCCTGTGCAAATTTTTACATTTCTTGATTTTTGTGTACCTCAAACTTTCCAAATGACCCACATATCACCTTTGTGTTTTGATCTTAGGCATCTCTTATTTTTCTGTTTTCATGTTTTGTCTTTTCAAAAATTTCTTATAAATGGATTATACATGAATAGTATGTGACCTTTGAGACTGGGTTACTTCATTTAGGAAAATACATTTATGTTCCATCCAAATTGTGGTGCATATAATTTGTTCTTTTATGTTGCTGTGTAGTATTCCCTTGTATGGATGTAATGAATTTATGTTTATGTTCACCCATTGAAGAACGTATGCGTTCTTCCTAAGTTAGTGCAATTATAGATAATGCTATTACATACATTCAAGTACAGGCTTTCGTGATAAACACTGTTCCCATTTCTCTAGGATAAATACCTCTAGTGGAGTTGCTAGGTTACATGGCAAGTGTACGTTTAAGGTTATGAATGTCTACCAAACTCTTTTTCAGAGCGTCTATGCTACTTTATGTGCCTACCAACAATGTCAAGGTTTCCTATTTTTCCCATCTTTTAGAGAATTTGGTAGTGTCATTACTCTTTATTTAAAACATTGTAATTAATGTGTAATTATATCTCAATGTGTTTTTACCTCTCATTTCTGTAATAAATAATGTTGGGCAACTTTTAACACGTGTATTTGCCATCCATATGTTCTTTGGTTAGATATCTGTTAAAAGATTTTCTATATTTTTTATTATTTTTTTATTTTTTAGTTTTAAGAGTTCTTTATATTTTCTTGATATAAGTCCTTTATTTAATTTACAATTTACAAATATTTTCTTCTAGATTGTGACTGGACTTTTTATTTGGTTAAAAAAGCCCTTAACAGGACAAAAATGTTTTACACTTGTTGAAGTCTCATCTACATTTTTAACAGATCATGATTTTGGTGTTGTTATCTAAGAACTCTTTTTTAATCCAAGGTCACAAAAGTTCTCTTTGTTTTCATCTAAGACTTTTATAGTTCTACATTTTATTTTAAATTTACATTTGAGTAGGTTAAGGGAGTTTTTTTAACGGATGGCAATTTTTCTAGCGTCATTTGTTGAAAAGACTGCCCTTTCTTCATTGAATTGGCTTTCATCTTTGTTAAAAATTAGCCAACAGTATTGAAGTGGGTCTGTTTTTAGAGTATCTTGTCTGTGTCTTTGATCTACATGTTTATCTTTTTGTTCATACTCTACTTCTATAGTTTAATTGTACATCTTAAAGTGAAATAGTGAGTCCTCCACATCCTCCCTTCTTTTTCAATATTGTTTTGGCTGTGTAGTTTCCTTTATTTTTACCTCATATATTTTTTTAAAATAAGCTTTTCTATAGCTATAATGAATCCATGCTTAAGTTTTGGTTGAGATTGTATTATATATCTAGAGCTTGATTAGAAAATAATTGATATTTTCACCACATTGAGTCTTCCAATTCATTAATTTTATATATTTCTTCATTTGTTTCAGTCTTCCTTGATAAATTTCATCAATATTTTATGCTTTTTAACATAGATGCTCTTAATGACTTTAGTTAGACTTATATCTAAGTATTTAATTTTTTAGTTATCACAAATAGTATTTTTTTAATTTTCGTTTCCAAATATTCATTGCTATTGGATAGAAATGCTATTGACTTTTTATTTTTAGAACATTATTAATTTTATTAAATAAGATCTGAAATTCTTTGGAAAACCACTCTATGTCTTCAATTTTCTTCTCAAAATTGACACATCTATGGCTTTATATGTAATCGACCGAACAAAGTCAGAACGTTAATAATGATGTCAATGAAAAAGGAATATAAAATTATCCACTAAGAAATGTTATTGACTTTTATATAAAACATGTAAAATTTGTTTATTACTTCTAGCAGTTTTTTTGGTAGATTTGTTGAGATTTTCTTTGTAAATAATCGTGCTTTCTGGGAATAGTGACAGTTTAATTACTTTCCAACCTGCATGACTTTCATGTTTTTTTCTTGCTTTCTTGAACTGGCCAGCACTTCATGTAGGATTCCAAGTAAGGGTGATAAGAGTAGAAACCTTGGTCTTGCTCCTAATGTTAGGCTAAAAGCCTTCAATATGTTGTGATTAAAATGATATTAACTGTAAGAGTTTCTAAAGATACCCTTTATCAAGCTGAGATAGTTTCCTTCCATTAATAATTTGCTGAGGTGCTTTTTTTTTTTAATATTTGGGAATAACTGTTGAATTTGTCAAGTATTTTTTCTGTCAAGTGTATTGATAAGATCATGTGCTTTTTAAAGCCTTTTATGTGAGTTATATTAATTAATTTTCAACTGTTGAACCAGTGTTGTGTTCCAGAATTAAGCCTTATTTGGTTGCAATGAATTAACATTTTATATGTTGATCATTTAAATCAATAGTAATTTTCCCTCTTCTGAAGTCTACTGTGTACAGTAATCAAATAGCCACTTCATCTTTTTTGAATAGCATTTGAATCATTTAACTTTTTCCATCATTTCATTATTGATCATATTTCATGTAAATTCTTTCTTTTCTTTTTTCTTTTCTTTTATTTTTTGAGACACAGTCTTACTCTGTTGCCCTTGGTAGAGTGCTGTAGTGTCATACTCACAGCAACCTCAAAGTATTCAGCTCAAGTGATTGTCTTGCCTCAGCCTCCCAAGTTGCTGGGATTACAGGTGCCCACTGTAATGCCAGGCTATTTTTAGAAAAGAGGTCTCGCTGTGGATCAGATCGATCTCCAACTCATGAGCTCAGGTGATCCACTCATCTGGGCCTCCCAGATTGTTAGGATTATAGGTGTGAGCCACTGTGCCCAGCCAAGTTCCTTTTTATTTATTTATTTATTTGGTTAATTTAATTTTTATTAGAGTATAACCCTATAAATATATGGGATACAATGTGATGATTTGATATACAATGTAGAATGCTTAAATCAAACTGACTAATATAACCATTACCTCACTTACTTATTTTTTGTGGTAAGACATTTATAAATTACTTTTAGTTATTTTGAAATATACTCTTGCATTATGTACATTAGGTAAGATTCCACCAAATGCACTTCCTCCTCCCACCAATTGCCCTCTCCCCTCACCTCCCTCTCCTTCCTGTTCCTTCCCTCTTGCTAGACTATATTTGCATCCTATCATTCATATGCATCGTATCATCTTTGTTAATTTTATCTTGATGTGAAAATAATGTGTTCTGGGTTAATTCCATGTATCTTGTTTGCCATCTAAAGTCTGTTTCTGACATGTTGACAATTTCCCTTTGGTTGGATCTCTTTCTGGCTGGATCACTAGGGTTAGATCACTTTTTGTGGATCTGTTATGATCCTTTAGAGGTGTCAAGCTATCTCATTTTTTCATGTTGCCAGAATTCTTCTGCAAGTTTCTTCTCATATGAAACCTCTTCTCTCAGGTCTGGGCTGATAGGCTGGCAATGAATCTATGCTCCTTTGTTGGGAACTCTCCTATTTAGGGAAAAGGAAGAGAAATCCCTAGTAACACATTTGGATGCTACTCCAGAGGATTCGTGATGAAGCTGTTTTTCTACATCAACCCATTTTCGCTGTAATTGTCACAGTCCACACCAGTGCTGGGGGATATTTGTTTGGAATGATGAGTTGGTGCCAGGCTGTTGTTGAAAATTTAAGCAGAGGTCATGGCACGTTCCCTTCCTCAGAGGTAGGTGGCTTGATGTTGGCCAGTGCCAGGGCATGTTCTGGGACTTTGGGAGATGCCCGGATATATCACAGGACTACAACTAATGGTGGGCATGTTGCAGGATCTTGACGGGTGCTTGGGTTAGTCACAGGACCTAGGCCAGTGACTGGGAAGGTCGTGGGACATTGGCAGACACCTGTGTGAGTTGTGAGACTTAGAGTCTAGGCATTTTTAGGACCAAAGCTAGTGGTGAAGATTGCTGGACTTTCATTAGTGCCTATGTAAGGTATACGAGCCTGACAGGTGCCTGCATGGATCAGAGTTCTTGCTGGTGCCAGGGTGGATTTCAAGAGCACAGCTGGTGGCAAGGTGGCTCTTCTGACCTTAGTGGCTATGCTACCTATTACTGGCAGGGCTGGAGAGATGCGTAATTTCTTTCCAGGAAGGTGTAGTGGCTGAAGCTCTCCCTCCACTTAGATTTAACTATGATAGCTGCTCCGGTGGTACTCAGGTAGCAGAAGCAGTGTTACAGAGATGGCAAGATGGAGGTGGTAGATGCTGATGCCTGGTACCTGGCTGCTCTGCTCTGATCCCTAGGAGGCAGCCAGTGGAAGCACGGGTGAGGGTGCCTGACCAACAGTCACAGTGCAAATGAGAGCACTCATTGTGCCCAATCCCTCCCTGACCTGGGAAGGGTAATGAGGAGGCAGGTGAAATGGACCTGACCATTTTGTAGACTGGACATTCTTGGGCTAAGAGCATAGTTGGAATCTGTTGCTGCAACCAGGGACCAGATATTGGAGGGACCCCACTGGGCCCACTCCCCAGTGAATGGCTCTGTTGTGATCTGGAATAAGACAGGGCAAATCAATAAAAACCCCGCTTCAGGAAAAGCATGGCTGCTTGAAGAGGAGAGGTGGCAGTAATTCTTTCTGTGTTCTCTTGGTGTAGAGAGCAATGGAACCCATGTTTCCTTCCCACAGGAATCACTTTACAGCTGTTGTGGGGAAGTGAAGGGGCCAGGTCCTTCACTGACATTCACTTGGTGTAAGGTGTGGAGAGCCAAGTTGTGCTACAGCTCTGTAGGGAGAGGGAGGAGCATGGCTTCTCTGTTGGTGCTCATCTGGAATGCAGGGAGGATACGATCTCCTGCTCAGCTGCCCTGCTCCTTTTCCTGGGCGTCTGGCTAAACATAGAAAGCTTTTCTTTGGGCTTTTCCTGGCTACACTCATTGTCAGTTTCCTATTTTAGACTACTGTAGCTCCCAGGGCAGAATGTCTAGAAAGTAAGATAAATAAGCAAACAAAAATAGCTAAACCCAAAGGCTCCCAAACAAACAAAAAAATGGAGACCTTAACCATGGGTTATCTCTCAAGTTTTGATAATTCTGATTGAGTCTTATATGTATTTCAGCCTCAAGTTATTCATTGTAATTAGTGGAAGAATAAGGTAGAATGTAGTTTCTTCATTTTTCTCTAGAAGCAAATCTAAGAATAGATTTTAAACTAAATGGAGCAAATAATCTACTTTGTGAATGATGTTTAAAATAGCATGATTAACAATTCAGTGGGCTCAGGGTACACTGACTCAAAGGTTTAGTTTCTCTTCCTCTAATTAAATGAGACTCAACTTCTCTAAAAGCTGTGCCTATTATCAGTCAATTATACCTGTTAATAGCTTAATATTTCTTGTTAAGTCGGTTCTATGTTATGGGCAATGTGGTATTTTTGAGATAAAAGAAAGTTATAGAATATTTTGGAACATGTGAACTTCATTTTCTATTATAATATTATCCTGTTTTTAAATGATTCTGGATTTTCTGATAACCAGAAATTGAAATTTATGTTCCATGTATTTGGTGTGTTGGCAAAAAATGGCTCTACTTACATGAACTTTTAATTCTTTGCTTCTAAGAAATTACTTTCAATATTTACAACATTTCTGGCAGATTGACCACATCAAAATATGATGATTACATATGTACAGCTCTCAGTATCAGTCCAAATCCTTAGTTTTCTTCTTTATTTTTACAATCAAAAGAGAAATGTCAACCTAACCAAGTATATATTGTGTTTTCATACGTTTCTGCTGACATCCTTCTCACTGTATGGGCAGAGTAAGACAGGTAGAAAATAGGCCTCTAAAATGGAAAAATAGAAAAAGTATTTTAGAATTATTCACATCTAACATAAAGTGTGTCACTCCATTTTGGAGTATTTGTGGTATATTATAGGACACCTCTTAGGCATTCAGTCAGTAAGTTAACGCCTTCTTAACATGTCCCTTTATATGAACTAATGATTAACTTTGTATTGAATATGTGTGTGTATATTTATATATATATATATATATTTTTTTTTTTTTTTTTTTGAGACAAGAGTCTCACTATGTTGCCCTTGGTAGAGTGCCATGGCATCACAGCTCACAGCAACCTCCAATTCTTGGGCTTAAGCGATTCTATTATCTCAGCCTCTAAAGTAGCTGGGAACACAGGCAACCACCACAGCGTCTGGCTACTTTTTGTTGCAGTTGTCATTGTTGTTTAGCTGGCCCAGGCTGGGTTCGAACCCACCAGCCTCGGTATATGTGGCTGGCACCATAACTACTGTGCTGTGGATGCTGAACCATGAATATTTATTTTTAATAACAAAATTAATATCTCAATACTTAGCAGGGTTGTCTTCTCTGTATTTTGAATTTCTTCAAGACATTCTTTACTGGCTTTTATCAACTTCTAGAAGAATTGCTAAACAAATTGATATTTAATATGTGCCTGAAGTTTGCATGCAGGTAACATAACTGACTCTTACTAAAGTGCCCAAACCTTACCACTTACGTGCTTTTCCAAGGTTCCCAATGGTCAATACTTTTGTAATTTTTGTGAATTCCATTGTAACTTTCAAAAATAAAAATTAAAGGTCTTAATCCATTGAAATTTTCATTTGTAGAAAAATAAGGTAATGTTTAATGTTTCTTTTATATGGTCTAGTTTCCTCGAGTAAAAATTTTTTCAGTGGCTATAAAAAAAAACAAACAAAAAATAACAGATGCCGGAGAAGATGCAGAGAATACAGCACTCATATCCATTATTGATGGAAATGTAAATTAGTGTAGCCATCATGGAAAGCAGGGTGGACATTTCTCAAAAGTCTAAATATTGAATTATCTTAAGATCCAGCAATTCCACTACTTGGTATTTATTCAAGGAAAAGGACATAGACACATCAAAGGGAAATGTGCCCATCAGTGATTATTCCAATACTGTTCACAATATGGAATCTGAGGTTTCATCACTGGAAAAATGGATTAAGAAAATCTGATAGATACACATAATGGCACTACTTGGCAGTGAAATAAGCCAGGCAGAGAAACATAAATATCTCATCTTCTTACTAATATGGAGAATGTGTAGGATCTAAAAAGTTTGATCTCCTGGGGGTTAGAGAGTACAATGACAGTGACCAGAGTATAAGGAGGACAGTGGTGTGGAGATGACAATTTTATCATTGGATAAAAACATACAGTTAGAAAGAAGGAAGAAGCTCCAATATCTGACAGCAGTTAAAAGCAATGAATTGTATATTTCAAAATTTTTGGAAAAGAGGGCTTGACATGTTCCCAACACCAAGAAATGATGAATAATTAAGATGATGAATACCCCTGAGAACCTTGACTTCATCATGACTCATTATGACTGGAACAAAATGTCACACGTATCCCATTAAGTGTACAAATGTTGTGTATCAATAAACTTTTTAAAAAAGAATTTCAAGTACAAGAAAACTAAAAACATTCTGAGTGTATTACCTCACATAAGACTAAATCAAGCAGAAATTTTGTTAAAATTACAGTATCAAAAATATTTCAGGAAAAGTGTATGACCTTTTTTGTTCTCAACAGAAGGAAATGGAATCCTAGAATAGCTTTTAAAAATGTAAGAGAACATTATCCTTGCAGATCCCAATGCAAATTAAGGGCCTTCTGTAAGTATTAAGTGATAATCAAGTCTATTTTAACAGTTGGTTAATCTTTGAAAGCCTAATATCCTACTCAACATTTAGGAAACTGGGTGGAGGTTCTAGGAGTTAATAAGTAAATTATGTCTGAAATTGCCTAGTTTAAACCTTGTGAGCCAAAATTAGAAGGCATATTGAAGTGGTTCTGGCTCAGTTTTCTTTGGCTGCTGTGGGCAAGGCTTCTCATGCAAAGATACCTACAGGAAACACGTTGAGTTCCCTGATTTCGTTATTTTACTTGTAACTGAAGTGTTAGTCTGTTAAATAATCCTGCTAATAATATCCTTGGGAATTTAGAAATCTAATGCTACAATATGGGCTTTAAATTCTAGAGCAGTGTTCTCATGTGATTTGCCCTTTTAACGGTTGTTCTGACCAATGTGTCACTGTTTTCCAAGTTACATATTTTGTTTGCTATTTTAGGAATGATTTCTTCAAGATCAAATATATTTTCATAAGGTGACTGAATACCCAACTTACACACCTTGCAATTTCAGTTCTACCCAGCATTAAATGACTACTGAATTTAAATAATTGTAAAATTGCTGAATATTTCCTGAGTATTGACATGAATATGGATGAGGAGGTGTCTTTCCGACAGCTTCCTAGACTACTCCAGTGTGAGTGGAAATGGAAAACATCCCTCTTCTCCCACCGAAGAGATAATCTCTCATTGCAGACTGGCTCCTCCTATCTTTTGAGAGTGTTTGATTTAAATTAATTTTTCTGAATTAAAATACTTAAAAATGTAATTGAAAAATCTATGTAGGTTAGCCCCTGAAGCCTTAAAACCTTTTAAATTCATTAAAATCTATACAAAAATTACAGTACTCCAGAAACAGCAAACGTCAGGCAGCTACCAGGCATATGGCCGTAACATTTATACACTCACTTGTGGTGAGACAGTTGCCTTTTAAGTTATATCAGTTTTTGAGGTACTTAAATGCCAATTAATCATAGATGTTTAATAGATTTTACTTGGAGGAAAAGCATGAATGTGACTCTTGATTCCCCCCTCCCTGGCACAGGACATTTGGTTGACTCTGTCCCTTAAATATTGCCAAGATATATTTTGAAGCTTTCCTTTTTGAGGATTCAGTGGTTTAAATCATCATTTGGCATGCAAATATTATTTGTAGGATCAACATAAAAAGCAGCCTCCTCCCTTTAAGGCATCATTTTAACTGGTAAATTAATATAATATTTTCTCTACTATAGAAATAATGAACCTCTATTCTCTTGCCTCAGCTTGGAAGGCTGAGGCAAGAGAATGGCCTAAGCCCAGGAGTTGGAGGTTGCTGTGAGCTGTGTGACGCCACGGAACTTTACCAAGGGCGATAAAGTGAGACTCTGTCTCTACAAAAAATAAATAAATAAATAAATAATGAACCTCATTTAGAGATGACACAGAATTCTTGAAAATGATCTTTAAGAACGTATCTGAAGTAAGAAAAAAAGAGAAACTTATAAAGAATTACATTACACTGTATTTTACTTCTGATTTTAAAATACTCCCTGCCCTTATAGAAAAACAATCATGTTTTCCCAACCACTTAAGGTATGTAAAGCAAGAATCATACCACTGACTCAAGAAGCCAAATGGCCCATCCACTTCTAAAAGCACTAATGGGTAGAATTATGAGAAAATTAGAGTAACAAGAGGAAAAGGTGAAAGTCTAGATGTTCCAACACTCAATCTGGTTAAAATTATGGCTATACAGTTTTGGTGACAAAATACATGGTTTTATAGGGTTTTGAACAGACAATTTGGCATTTTAGACACTCAGGTATAGAAGTCAAGGCACACTTGAATAGTTTATGTTTTTTACAATTAAAATCATCCAGGTGGAAGAGTTGCTCATTATTCATTAAGAAAATGTCTAGTCAGAATTACAAGTTATAGTTTTCCAAGTCTGTATCTTATCTCCTATAGTCCAAGTATTCTTTTCCGAGGCTGGTGACTGACTACAGGAACTGCCAAAACAAATATCTGGCTGTGGAATGTCTCTCTCTGATTCCAACAGATGGGCCTTAAAAGTAAATAAGTCCATAAAAAGCGAGAAAAAGCTGTTGGGAACATTTTGAGAGTTCAAGTAAAAGCATTGGGAGAATACGCTGTTGTATAGCGTGTAGTTAGCAGATGCTTTTTAGTTAGGCTCAACAAATGAGAAAGGGAGCAAACATCTTTATCTCGACAAATAATCTGAGAAAACATGTCATACAAAATCATTGATTTAACATGTACTACCCTCAGCAATGAAGGAGTCAAAAGACACATGAATAAAACTCTTGACAATCCAGTACTTCAAATTGGATGCTTACCAATAAGTGCTAGTAGAAATACAGGTTTATATGTTTAATTAGGGGCAATGTGAGGTATGAAACTGAATTTGTACCAAATATTCATCGAGCTCTTCAGGAGTTCAGAGAAGAAAACACTCATTTTCAACTTTCAATAAAAGCAAATTCTTTATGGAACGTTTGTGATTTGAAAGTGGCATGGTACCAGGTTACATTGAGTGTTTCCCTTTTTTTCTTTCTTCCTTCCTTTCTGGGTATGCCTTTTTTAGTCTAGTTTCCCAGCTTCTCCTTGTTCCTGAGGCCATTAGATGTTGGAATTCCTTAGGCTTGTCTCCTTTCTTCTCTCTATTTTCTCCTAAAATAACTTCATCAAAGTCTACAGCTCCGATTACTATCTCTTCATTAATGACATCCAAATATGCATCAACAGTTCAGCGGCTCCTCAGATCCCTGTATCTGACTCCTTCCAATCAGTTGTCTCAAAGGGACCTGAAACAATGCCAAGATTTAATATTTGAGTTTTCCTCCTAAGCCTAATCCTCACTAGCATTTTATAAGTTAGAAAATGGCACCGCCATCCAACCAGCTGCTTGAGCCAAACCCTCCAGAATTTTCCTTAACCCTTAGGCTTTATTTGTTCCCTACATCCCATTTAATCATCAAATTCTCACTACTATGATCTTCTATTATAGTGGTTTTTCAGGTGCTTTCCCTGTGTAAAGTGACACCCATCCTCAACAATTCTTTAATCCTTCTCCACAATGGAACTAAAGGAAGTTTGTGATTTTAAAAATCCACTCTGAAGTGAAAGAAGCCAATATGAAAAGGCTACATGCAGAATGATTCCAATTATACGACATTCTCGAAAAAGACTTTGAAGAGAGTAAAAAGATCCGTGGTTACCAGGGGTTAGGAGGAAGGGAGAGATGAATGAATGGACAGAGCACAGTGGGCATTCAGAGCAGTGAAACTATTCTGTTTGGTACTGTGGGGTGGAGAAATGCCTTATATGTCTGCCAAAAATTGAATGTACAAAGTATATGAACTGTAATGCCAACTATAGTGGAAATTGTTCATTTTGGTTCATCAGTCATATCAAATGTACTACTCTGGTGCAAAATTTTCACAATGGAGGAGGTTGTGTGTATGTGAAGGCAGGGGATGTGTAGAAACTACCTTCTGCTCAATTTTCCTGTGCACCTAGAACTACATCTTTAGAAAATCCTCTCTGATCATGCATCTCCTCAACTCCTCAAATGCTTTACTTCTTTCCCAGTGATGCTGAAATGGCAATTGGCACTTCCTAGCACAGCCCTTGTCCACCTCTGCAGCCCCTCCCACTGGCACCATTCTTTTTTACTCTCAGCTTTCTGGCCATACTGCTTTCTTTCAGGTATAAGTGGTACCTGGGCAGTTCTTGTGCAGAGCTGTTCCCTCACCCTACCCACTTTTGCCTGATCAATGTTATTCTTCCAATGTGCTTGTCATCATTGCCAAACGAAGTATTTTTCTGAGGACCATATTTGCCAAGTTGGTTGCTTTTGCTGTGCCTCTCATGCAAATGGCCCAAGTTATTTCCTCTGAGCCCTTCTCATGTTTGTATTTGGAGATTTGTAATAATTAAATATTCACGATTGCCTATTAACAGTTGTCTCCTCTGCTCGACTGTAAATATCTTGAGACACTACTTTGCCTAATTTTTAATTACCACTGAGTTTAAAGCAGGGTTTGCAACATAAGAGGCATTTACTAGATATTTGTTGAATGAATGAATTAAAGAAAGAATAAAACCTGCCAAATGTGTTATTGGTCACAAACTTGCTCATCATTTTCTCTACCTATTAGAAGTTTAGAATCACTAAAATTAATATCAGTCTCTCAGAAAAGGACTTTTTTGAACATGAATTTTTACAAGTACCATCACAGTAGAATTTATTTTAACTCTGAGCATTTATATTTCCTGCTCAACTTTGTGGGTTCTTGTGATTCCAGTAGACACATACTATGCTCTTAAGGGGATGAGAATTTAGGGTGAGCAATTGGAAGTGGTTCCTCAACAGTGGCGATTACCTGATTCTGAGGTTTCTCTCTTTGTCCAGCTACTTCTTTAAAGTCCTGGAAAGTCATCTCTGGATGGGTGGCACTACAGGAATAGAATGCTCTGTTCATTGTTCACTAACAGACTCAAAGTTAAACTCACCGCTTGGCCTTGGATTCCTCTGAACATGTGCTAACGGCAGCTAGCATTAGGAGACCTGTTGCACTTTGTTTACATGTGGTGTCCACTACATATTTCCTCTGGATTCATTACTAAATGAGATAAAGAAATAAATTTCTGCCAGGCGCAATGGCTCACACCTGTAATCCTGACTCTCTGGGAGGCTGAGGTGGGTGGTTTGAGTGAGCTCAGGAGTTCAAGACCAGCCTGAGCAAGAATGAGACCCCCGTCTCTACTAAAAATAGGAAAGATAGCCGGGCATTTTGGTGCCAGTAGTCCCAGCAACTTGAGAGGCTAAGTTAAGAGGATTACTTGACACCAAGAACTTGCTGTGAGCTATGACACCACAGCTCTCAACCTAGGGTGACTGAGCGGAAAAAGGAAAGGAAAGAAATTTTTGCTTTCTAGATAAACTGAGAAAGGAAAGGAAAGGAAGTTCTTGCTTTCTAGATAAGCTGAGAAATTTATCTTCATTACTGCCAACCTTTCTTGACTCCGGGGAGACCCTAACCGTTCACGTCTGTCATAAGATGTGAATGACTGGTAAATTTTTGGACAGGCAGCTATGAATTTGGGGGGTTCTTTTGACATACGCTTTTTCCCAGTTGAAATCATGTATGTACATACGTATGTGTATATGAATAAATTCTAAACTGATGGTTTTTCCCATTGCAGTCAGTCCTTTCCCATGGTACTGTGGCAGACTGTGCTGTTGTGGGCAAGGAAGATCCTTTGAAGGGTCATGTCCCCTTAGCACTCTGTGTGCTGAAGAAAGGTGAGAGATCTTTGTGTTCTCTGACTGTTGGGGCCCTGAATGATTGATTAGGCTAATACAGTGCTTACCATCTCAACTTTCTTACTAGATATAAAAATAACAGAGGAACAAGTTTTGGAAGAAATTGTGAAACACGTTAGACAGAACATTGGCCCTGTGGCTGCTTTTCGGAATGCCGTGTTTGTCAAACAGTTGCCCAAAACCAGATCTGGCAAGATTCCCCGGTCAGCGTTGTCTGCTCTTGTCAATGGCAAGCCGTACCAGGTAATCAGCGAGGGTACTTACTGCTGGGTACCAGGTAATCAGCAAGGGTACTTACTGCTGGGTTCTGAATGTTTTATCCACACTTTTGGCATCAACGAAGCTCTCAAAATTGGTTCTCAAGCATGAATTGTGTTTTTAGAAGACACATAATAGGACTTTAATGGAGAAATTTCATAGCTGATTTCTCTGTAGAAATGAGAGTTTTAGAAAGAAACACAGATTAGTTAAGAACATATGCTTTGATTAGATATAAGAACCAGTTTGGGAAAAATATTTTTTGGCTATTAATAATTGTTAGTTAAATTCAAACTTATTTGTGGATACTCAATCCAATTGAATTAAAGGTGCATTTTCCTTTATTACTGTCATTAATGGCTGTTAGTGAATGAGAAAATAACACAATTGAGGCTGTCAATAGATATTTGAAATAGTCTACTTCATACATATTAATTATTTCTCTTGTTCTGTAATTACTTTTGCAATTTAGGAAATGTTAGGCTGAATCAATAGTATGCACCTTTTTAGTTTGTGTGCACATTATGGTACATAAATAACACATAATTTTATCATGAGGTCAAATAAAAGGCAATACAGTAATAAAGACTAATTGTGTAAGTAAATGTCCCCCCAAATTCTTTTTCTATAGAAACAGTTCCTCTTAAGAAGAACTCTAGGGAATGTACCCTCTAGGACAAACAGTTTTGCTAATTGAGTCATTTATTTTGTTACTCTGGGAGACTTTAGATGAATTTTAATGTATTAGCTTCAAAGTTCCTTGTGAAAATTTCCACGTCAATATTATAAGGTGATGGGGAAAAAATATTACATACAATTGTTTAATCATAGGGATGGCATAAGGGGTTCAAAGAAGAGCACTTATCGGACACTAAATTTTTTTCCAGGTCACTCCTACGATTGAAGATGCCAGCATTTTTGGCCACATAGAAGAAGTGTTGAAGCAGGCAGCATGATTTGTTTTTCCAATTTGGAGTCAATTTGGGTTAATTTCTAAATAAAAATTAAGTTATTTGAGTCCTTTCCAAGACATGAATATTTAAATGGAAATTACTTGCGAAGAGAAATGTGAATTGTAAAACTTAGTCTGAGCAAATCTAATGAAAACTAGTGAAAGACTGTGCCTTTGGGTTGATTTGACCCAGTTTTCCCCGTTGTCAGTTGCCTGTATATGTTGTCTATTGCTTTGGCTTAAGACAAAGGTACCTGGTACTATATATGTGAATGTTTAAATGTGTACTTCTTCAAGAAAAAAAAAGTTTAATTAAAGATTAACATGAATAGAGAGCGACTTTCTGAAATCAAGAATCTGCAGCCAAATCTAAAACTCAAATTGGAGTCAGATAATTGTTAGAATTTTCTTGTAGAAATTCTAAATATTTTCTAACATTCTTTAGATGCTCACATTGTTTTAAATAAAACAGATGAAATGAGAAGTTTAGGTAATCATCTAGACAGATGAAATTGTCATCTGTGTAGGAGACACCTGGGTAGCCATGTCTTTGGAGGGATGATTGGACACCTGGGTTAAAGTTGTGCTTTCGGATCTTTTGTTACTTCAGTGAGAAGGAAATCACACACCTGGCTGAGAACCTAAAGAGTTTTTAGTCTAGTCTCTTTATAGAGATGAGGACTCCCGGGAGCCCATCCACTCGCCTCAAGTTCTTAGCTGATTGTGTTCTTCCTAATGATTCCAGCTTCCTGGGAAAACAAACAAATAAAAAATGATGTACAAATGATATAAGACCCAGGGGCCTTCTAGGCAGGTGATATAATATCAAGGAGCTCCTGAAGTAAGCTTGAGCCGAGCTTGGTTCCAGTATCAGAAGGACACCTGGGAGCTGTGAACACCAGGATCCCCCACTCCACCTCCAGGGCAGCCCTTACTCAGCCCCAGCAGGATATGGCCGAGGAAGGAGACAGGTCCCCTGCTACAAGAGCTTCTGACTTTTAAGAGAAAGCAAACATACAGATTTTTATGTAGAATCTCTGATTATAAAATAACTCATTGAAAAATATTAGAATGTCCAAATGTGTTTTACCATTTAACTTCTATAAACTCTGAAGTATTTTGGAAAAAAAAAAACACAATTGAAATGTGAATCTTTTAAATAAGTTCGGGGTAATGTGCCAGTTAACTAAAGGAGATAGATGTAGGTAATTAAATATTTGGTTTACTTAGTGTTCTACATGACATCAGTTATCTAAGAATACATTTTAACACAAAAGCACACCATAGCTATTGAATCTTAGAAGATTTGCAAATATTTCTGTATCTTTTAGTCCCTCAGAAGCATTATCATCAATAGCAGACTGGCCTAACATAATAGTCTGGGTACGTAAAAATATGTGTGAGAGATAATAAGAGTTTGTTTACTTGTTTCTTTCATTACAACCTACATAAAAACTTTCTGCAAATGTGAACATTTTTTGGACTAAAGGCTACAAAATAAATGGCTTCTCAATGTAAACTATTTGCTTAAGTTGCCCTTTTGATTGTTACACCTGAAAAAATAACTTCATCTACTTTTTCCCTTTAATTACTTTAGTAGCCTGAATTAAGTCAACGAGATAAACACTCTACAATTTGAAGCTGTTGAGTCCTTGAACTGTCTCTCATATTAGGTACATTTCATCCATTGTCAGTCACAACTGGGTCTTTACTAATAATCCACTTTCAATGTCTTAGCAGTAAAAATGTAATTCTTTGTTTTTTCCACAATACAGTCAGTTAATTTAAGATGACAAATGCTACAATTGAATGTATATCATCATTCATTCGAAAGTATAAGCTCAGGCAGACCCATGTATTGTGCAAAGGACATATCTTTGGTTCTCTTGCACATTTTTCCTGGTAATCAAAAATTAAGGGACATTTCAAAAAATAGGTTATTTTCAAGTTGAAAGTGACTTGAGAATGGTGCATGTGATTGGGGAACTGTTTCTTGTGTTTCATTGACAAAATGCATCTCTGCAGTGTCAGAAAAGTACTGTTATTTTCATGTAACTAAAAATGGGGCAAGAAAGATACACTTCAGTCATCAGACTGCTTAAATTTGGGAGAAAAAATAGAATTTTCTATTTTAATACCAACTATGAATCTCTTTCCGTAGATAGTAACCAAAATATTCTGAATTAAATATATCTTTAAGGAAACAATATAATGCTACTAAAAAATGGAACATACTTAAATTTGCTAAAATAAATTCTTTGTTTTCTTTTGGTATTTCTATAGAAATTTTACTGTAAGACATTAGAAAATAAAAATGCACTGTAATTTCAAAATTTGTAGGTGTTGGGCAGCGCCTGTGGCTCAAAGGAATAGGACACTGGCCCCATATACCAGAGTTGGCGATTTCAAACTCAGCCCTGGCCCAAAAAACTGCAAAAAAAAAAAATTGTAGGTGTTTTCCAATTAAATATTTTGCTCATTAAAATATTAAATATATTCAAATGAGACCTGCCTCCTTTTTTAAACAGTAGTTTACCTTATATAAAATTATATTTATAAGGTCCTGATCATTAAAAATGCAAGAATTCATAATGTTGATGGTCAAAAGGAAGAACATTGAGTTTCAGAATGTAATCCAGTAAGTGAATTTTTGTTTACAGTGTAATTATCTTATAAGTATGTGCATATTTTATGCTTTTTGAGGGAAGTAGAACCATCTTTTGTATCACTATATGTTAGGTCTATTAGCTGAAAATTCTTTCTTTCTTTTTTTTTTTTTTTAAATCTTAGCTGTGTACAAGACTGCAATCATGAGGTGCAATGTGGTGGTTCCATATACAGTCTGAAATATTTTCACCGAACTGGTTAAACTTAGCCTTCATGGTATTTTCCTAGTTATTGTGTTCAAACCCTTAGACTCCACATTTAGTAAACTTGATTATTATTTCTTACTTGATCTTTAAGAGGAAGAAATTGACTTTAGTGATTGACTAGTATGAAAGCATAGAAGTGAATTTGGTATGGCATTTTATCATAGTTCCTATGTTACATTCAATGTCAATGAATGAAGATCCCCAAGTTCAGATGAGCTTAGAAAGCTTTTTCTCATTGTTTCTGCTCAGGTAATGATGTTAGAAAATTTACTCCCATAAGCAAGTTTAGTACTCCCTCTTGTGGCAGATTCAATTTTAAAATATTAACATGCCATTTTCTAAAAGAATGTTTTTCCTTATGGTTCGTGTAAATTGCCAAACCCTATCTATGTAACTAGAAAACAAAGCTTAAACAGAGAACTGGAAGTATTTTTTTTATTGACAATGGAGAGGGTTTCTGTTACCATTATCTTTTGATTGAATCTGTTAAACAAAAATAGACATCAAAACAAATGTAATGTACGTGCAAACATAGCAAATTAAAATACAAAAGAGAAATTACTAATGACAAGTCTTGCGCTTAGTAAGATCAAGCAGCAGAAAATCAGCAGTTAGATAAATGGTATTATTAAATAGGTTTTACTTCAAAATCTTCCATATATACAAAGAATAAACAACAGTAACACCACCAAATAAAGCCACAGGGAAGAGATTACTCTTCTATACTTTTATACACTATATATGTTAATCATTCTGTCTTTTGTTTATTTCCTCTGATAAAACTGACTTTAGGGAAGTCTCAACAAGGCCATCTTGGCTAAAAGTTTATAACATTAGACATAAGTCTGGCTAATGCCCTGTTATATTGACAAAACAAAAAGGTTTCTGGGGTTTTGATTTTCCATCAGAAATGAGCCTCAGACTCTGAAGTGGTTGACATTCACTGTCCAGTGCTGGCTGGCGGTTTAAGATACTTGAATAAACACATGGTTCTCAGTAAAGAAGTCTCCCCCCACCCCTTGGTCCATAGGTAACAAGATAAGATAATGTTTTTATATATAAATTTTTAAATAATTGCTTTTGACTATTGTAAACAGTTTGGCTTTGTTTTATATTGAAAAGGAGATCGAGCCATCACAGTGCTATTTCTAAAGATATAGGACATCCCTGATTGCCTTTAAAGGTCGATTTTTGGCTCCAGTTCCAGGTTAAATCATTCTTTTTTACATGATCAGAGGCAGGTATTTAGCTTTTAAGTATTGACAGACTTGAAGGAGAAACGTTGAATATGCTTCAAGGAAACATATTGATTGACTGTTACAATTCAAAAACTGTAGAAATGGTGCAATGATAAAATACAAAGAGTACTTGGAATTGTCAAATGTTTGCACTTGAGACTCCATGAACCATATATTTTATTTTTTAAAAAATCATATTTATATCCATTTACATTAAGACACATTTAAAAAGAAATACACAGTAATACATAAATGTCTAGTATATTACAAGAAAACATGAATAAACAAGTGGCTTTGTTTCATAAAAGCATCTGTTGTACAGAATTTACGATATGGATCATGTTTATTATCCAAATGACTTAAGCATTTTATTACAATTGTAGTAAACTAATCAAATGTAATGTCAGACTCCCCCCCAAATCACATTTTTCAGCTTTTATTAGATCATCACTTTGTTGTTTGTTGGGATTCAGTCTCCAAGAAGGTTGCCATTACTCTCCTCAGGTGGTAGTGCACTTCAGGTAGTGAAGACTGAAAAGACGGCATCTAAAATACAGACGGGACATCATTATTTCACTGCAAGGTCTCAGACTGGGAAATCTCTTTCCACTCTTTGGTGAACCTCCATCCAGCCTGCCTACCCCTGGCCTAAACGATCAAGACAATGAAACCACCAAAGATCTAACCAATAGCTGGATGTAATTAACATTTTTTCTTCTCCAATTTTGTGCAGGGGAGCTTAATAAATAATAGGATTTGCTCAACTTTGTGGAAAGTATGGCAGTAATATAAACAAAGGTAGTCACATAATGCCTTCTGAAAAATTCACAACTTGTTCATTAATAAATTGGGTTGGATTAACCCATTTCATGGAATAGATTTATATTCCAATTTATATTCATCTGTCCAAATAGATTTGTATTCCAGAACTCTTACAAGGATACCTTTGTTTAATTGTGATGAAAACATAATAATACATAACATATTTTAAAGAATCCGTGTCAGTGGTATGGTATCAATGATTCTTTTAAACCATAAGCTACTTTGGAAGGCTCACGATTGCTATTACTGACATAACAGAAACAGTAAATAGCATCTTCCAAATTACTTGATGATGAAAGTGTTGATGTCTCACCAGAATAAAATTTGGTTGTCCTAGGTTTATTTATTTATTGTAAATAAATGTCATCCCGTTTAATGATAAAAACTGGGAAATATAACTAGAATGCATTTTATAACAATGAATGTATAACAAACAAATTACAAATAGTTAAAGTAACCCTACCCATCAGTCAAGAGCTGAGAAGCAAACACTACTGAACACATTAAATAGTCATTGGAAAATTGGTGAAGTGTTTAGTTCCTGGGGAAATCATCATTTTATGTGTAGGAGCTGTTATAAACAGAATTCTGGAAAGCTGCTTATTTTGCCAAATTATTACATACTTTAAATCAGGACTAATTAGATGTCAAATTGTGTATCATAATTAAATTTTTAATGTTAGGTTATACATTCTGAAATTAAGTCTCTTATCTGGACACACTTTGTTATACATATATCAGTTTCAAACAGTGACCAAAAAAAGGCAGCATATCAGTTCCTGTATTCGGCCCAGAAGGCCAACAATAATTTGCAACAAGCTGCTAGTTCAAGGCAATGAATAAATACCACAAGGTAAGCTGCTTCCTCTTCTCACCCTATGCATATATTCGGTTATAAATATGGCTCTGAAAAGTAATTTTCCAAAATATTAATTCACTTGAAAAGGCAAAATGTCTTGGTAAAGAACACTTTTAAGTTAAAAAAAATTATGAATATTTGACATTTGTAAATCTAGGAAAC
Organism: Arctocebus calabarensis; assembly: GCA_963573935.1. NCBI lineage: Eukaryota > Metazoa > Chordata > Mammalia > Primates > Lorisidae > Arctocebus > Arctocebus calabarensis. Next base: position 48,403 of record CAUYON010088998.1, read on the forward strand.
CACACTTTTACCAACAAGACTGTCTATCCTTCAATAACCCCATTTTGGGGGGATTTGGAAGTAGCTTTCATTACTTAATATTTATCTAAATACGAACAGTTACATAAGGTTTTGCACTAGTTCTTTCTTCCAATCTTATAAATAATTTAATTTTGTTCCTGTGTGATAAGCTCCAGATACTTAAAATCCATGTTTGTTTTTAAGAACTGTAAATCACATCAATGAAAACTAATGTGCTGAAAAGTTTAAAATTTTCAGTTTCTGCTTTTGTTTCTAATATGAAACCACATCTGAATCATTTTCCTGTTTTCTGTCACTATTGCATTCTGTGAACTTAAATTACTATCTGCCTACTTCAGCTTCCTTGTGTAAAATATATAACTTTTAAGTGTCAAATGCTCATCAATAAAGTGCTATGGGAATCAAAGTGAAATGCCACTTAAAATAGAAAACAGTGTGGTCGCAACCCATGGATGTGTAGTCGCAGCGTGACAGTTTTCCAACCGACAGCCCTCAAACCACATCAGACAGATGGTGACAGGAAATTTTAGGTTAAGAATTACAACATGAAGGTTCCTTTCCCCCCTGTAGCCAAAGGGTTTCTCACCTCTGTCCTGCTAGGCCATATCAAAGAATATAGTGTCTATTTGCAGTCTACTAGTTTATATAGGTTCCCTTGTTTCTGTTTTCTTTTTTATTGTTATTTTTTATTTTTTTGTGTTCTTGTTTTTTGTCAGCCAGAGGAAAACTACTCACAGCAGGGCAGTGCTGCCTCCTTTGAGTGGCTTGTCAACATGAGTATGTGCGAACAGTGGAGTTTTCTAACCTCTGCAATCTTGATGAAGCCACTGCAAACGGAGAAAAGGGCTTTTAGAGGGACTTGGATCATGGAGGACAAGATTTCAAATGAGAAGGATTGACTTTCCCTGTATAAAGGGATCCTGAGCATATTAGTAGACCTTCTTTCTCTCAGACATCAGCCAAACCTAATCCTCTTCTCTAGATCAACTGAGTAATGAAAATGTATCCCAAGGTCATTCAACTGAGCTTTCCAGTGTTTCCAGTTGTTATGTTTTCCTCCTCGGATGAAGTCTGTAACCAGAGCGGCTCTCCAGGGCGCTTCTGGTTTTGAGGCAAAGATAGCTCTTAGAGAACTCATTTTGGTGGTTTTTATTCCCTCCTGGTATTGTAGACCGACCATGCTAATTGTAATTATATTAAATTCCCCATGAATTTCACTTACATGTTCCACAATATTAACAAGCTATAAGAAATGTGGATCAAAGATCCCAGTTTATGTTGCAACTAATTTCAAGAGCCACGATAGCTATCAGTTTGAATAGCAGCACTGATTCTAGGTGATTATCTTAATAAAGAGAGTGGGACTGTTTTTCTTTAATGCTTCCTCAACAGCAGTAATTTTGTGACTCCCATTCCAAAGTCGTCTCCCTCCAGAATGACTCCTTTCCTTTACAAAGTACATAACACAAGTCTAATGTCCACAGAAGGAAATACTGACTGGGAAACTATTTTAGGTTTTGTGTTTGTTTAATTCTCGCCTCACGGCTGTGCTTGTTAATTTAAGGCCTTCTGCCTTCATCAGAGGTAAAGATATCTGATGAGTCTGAATTTCTCCGATGACATGTGAAATGTGCAGTATTTAGCCATGTAAAGCAACAGCAGAAGGCATTCCCATTTGCTCTGAACCGTTAGTCCAAATCCAACCTCCCGTGTAATCAAGTTATTTACTTTGGGACTAGAAGACTAAAGAAACACAAATCATGCAAAAGTCTACCGTCTTTCCTCCATGTGGACATTAGCCAAATTATTCATTTTAGAATGTTATAAGTGATTTTTTTAAATGTGAGTGCCATGAATTCATGCATTTAGCAGTTAAAAAAAAAAGTTTGGTTTTTGATGAAAGCAAAGTAAATTTCAAGCGGAGCAAACCAATTCAAAGTAATAATTCCAGAAAGTTATGAAAGGGCAGAGAATTACACTAGCTTCTGCTAAGTAAGTTTTTATGTTATATGCAGCAGTGCAAAACTACCATACCATCCGTGGTCATTTTCCTTGACTGCCCAGATGTTGTGGTTAACCTAAACCCAGCTGGTAATGTTTCTGAGGACCCAGGCATCATGCTGATTCCATGGACTTCACGAGGAGGAAACTGCCTTCTCCAAGTCGATCCGCGTCGAAAATTCTTGTCATCACTCTGCCGGTACAGAGTTATAATTCAATATAACGAAAACAACTAAACTAGTTCAGGTGTTCAAAGCTGTATGCTTAAACATGCAGACTGACTTACATTCATTCTGTCCCATGTATAGATGGGATCTTATGCTTGACCTTGAGAGTTCTATGATTCCAAAATGATAATGTAACAGATCTGATACAGAAGTGTTTTTATAAAATTTTTCCTATCATTTCAGATCGAAGGTTTGACATTTCTGTAGTGAACATCTTTGAAAACTTTAACCCCCAAGTTTTTCTACAAGAAATATTGGATATACTTTGTTATACTTTATGCCAACTGGCTTTATGATACACTTAATAGAATCAATCTATTGTTGAGTGGACTACATTTGATTCAGACACTTGAACGATATCACTTATTTGTACACGGAGATATATGTTATTGAGAAATCCGTATTGGAGAACTCCTGCCTAGTGATGGATACTACAGCCTAGAATGTGCAGAAGAAACTCTGAATTTGTGATTTGTGTGATTTCAGGTGATGCAGAATTAGCTCATTATTTGTGGAAAAATCTGTGCAGCCTGGACATGATGCTTTTAATATATACATGTGTTCTTTGGGTGCCGCTAAAAACACATGGTAATTCTAGTTACATTTAATAAAGTCATTCTGGTAGCTGATGCTATTATATTTTAAAGTAATCTTTCCCCTTTCTGTGTATACACAAAGTACTTGTACAATTATTTTCCTCTAAACTGGTAAGCAGTAGTAAGTAATTTAGCAGTTAACTAATATTATTCTTTGTGTCTAATGGTAAGAAAGTTATTAATCACTCCAAATAGATCTTCTATTTTTATATCACTAAATTTCCCGCCTAGGGAAGGACTATTCTCCAAAGTTATAGCCAAGTATGAGTTTGGTTACCTTCCCACCTCATTTGACTTCACTTTGGCATATAGAATGATAGGCGTATATTCAGCTCAAATTATCATTGTTATAAATGAATAATACAATAAGGTATTCTTCATACACTACTATAATTAAGTAAGTGACATTTAATCAGGCACAATTAAAATTACTTAAATATAATTAATGTATATCCCCTGCTAGAACCCTTATCATCAATATCTAAATTTTGCATAGATGTGGTACTCATTTTACGAGTTAAGTGAGTTCTGCTGTTCTTCTCAACTGCTAGGTTTTACTTTAGACCTCAAAATGTTTACAGATGTAGAAAAGAAACATAATTTCACAGTTGTGGCCTATCTGACTTCTTAATTCTTAGAAGCATTATTGCTTTAACCATAAATATTCTTCAATTTTACGGAGCACTGGATTATATTATGGAGCTATACAACTTCTATAACACATGTTCATGAACTCAGGGCTTAAATATAAGGCAGTCATTCTTTCTGTGCTTTTTCCACATATTGTTACTGCCAAAAGTTAATAGAAACTACAAGTAACAACATAATGTGGGAAAAGTTTTCACAAGATACGGTTAAAAGATGCCCTTTTAGTTGAAGTCAAATTCCCTACGAGCACTCGGCACTTCTCATATTATCTCGGTGGAATCTGAATGTGGTCAGCAAAGCCCCAGACATAAATTTGCTATGGGTTTTGGAAAGTTGTTTGTCTATTTTGCTCATGGTAAAAAAAAAAAAATGGTGATAATAATTGAATGGAAGAGAATAGAAGGTTGAATAATAAATTTGTGTTTTGTGCTTTGATGACCACCTTTTTGAATCAATAATTTAGAATAAGAACTTCACAGATTGTCAAAAAACTGAACAACTAAGTCAGTTAAGGATTACCTAGGATTATTAAAATGTGAATCATTATCCCAACTGGACAAGAATATGAATGTACAGAAGTTAGCTGAGTTCAAGACTGTAGAGCTTATCTTTCTATTGACTACTCTACAAGGAACAACATGGGTTTTTAAAATACCAAGTATATCTTCTCTGCCTTTTCAAATATTAAATTATTGCCTCATTTTAGGATTTACTAAATTCATTCACAATATTGGCTTGTCTTTTTTTTGTTTTGTTTTGTTTTGTGGTTTTTGGCCAGGGCTGGGTTTAAACCCACCACCTCCGGCATATGGGGTCGGCACCCTACTCCTTTGAGCCGCAGGAGACGCTCCGGCTTGTCTTTATAGCAAAGAAACACCTGTACTTTGCAAAAATAGAAATATACATTGCTCTATTTTCCACCTCTTTCTTTTCACTTCTTCAAGAAAAAAGAAGTACTCAGAAGGACTATTAAAGTGTCTATAAATCCACATTGTTTGTTGATATTCCTTATATTCATTTATCTAGGAGGCTACTTAAATGTTTATTATTTTGCAAATCATTTAAACATGCATATGTCTAGGGAATCCTATACTCAATATAGTTTTCAAATCCTATGACTGTTAAAATGTTACTCATCTGTTTTCAAGGAAAACTTAGAATTAATAACTAAAATAATAAAAAGCTTCATTTATTAAAATTAAGCTATCTTTTCATTTACTATGCTAAAATCTCCTGGGAAGATACACTGATGTTTAAGAAATAATGAAATTCCTTACTAGAAGGCTGAGTTTATCAATATTAGTGTATTACTTTCTTATAATTTTTAAAGATGTTACTTAATATTTTTTAGTCAAAGATCATAAAACAGTTTCTATTTAAATTACTTGTTAGCATTCCTAACCACTGAAATGATAACATCTGTGAACTTATTAAGCTCTTCCCAAGTTAAATGAGTAATGTAACTGAATATTTAAGAACAATCCTGAGAAAAATTCTAGTCTACCCATAGAACAAACATATGATTAATTTCCATGCATTATTTCTTAAAAATAATAATGTTCCATCATTTTCATTATATTCTCTAAGTGTTCCATCATTTTTATTATGTGTGTGTGTATATATATATATATTATTTATTTATTATTATTATTATTTTTTTTTTTTGCAGTTTTTGGTTGGGGCTGGGTTTGAACCCGCCACCTCTGGCATATGGGGCCAGCGCCTTACTCCTTTGAGCCACAGGTGCTGCCTCATTTTTATTATATTTTGAATGATGTGTAAGGACTTACTTCTTCCAGTCGCCGCTCAGTTCCCAAAGCCAAGAGGTTATTGTACTCCCTTTCAAGAATCTGCCTTGCCTGAAACATCAAATTATAGTTACCCTCACTGAAATCACATTTCACTTTTAAAAAAATCATACAGATTATATTTATCTGAGAATGCATTAAAAAGCATGCTTTATTTATGAGCTCTTAAGATTTTTAGTCCTTTATGTTCACAATTCATTATAAATTTTAGCTATTACAACTTTTCTTTTGTCTGTGGACAGGACAGGGATAACCTTGTGTAAATGTCCAAGGCGAAGAGGTTTGACCTCATTTTGTTCCATTATTCCAATTCAGTATTTTATATAAATTTTGAAATATGTGAAAACAAAATTAAAAAGTGAAGTTGGACTGCGACTTTTTTACCAGATCTATGTAGATACCTCTCAAACCTGACTATCATTATCATTTGGGGAAACTTTAGATATTAAGGATATCTGTGAGCTGTCTCTTGATGTCTAATTTCTTAGGAGTAGGATGTAAGTTGAAATTTTTGTTTTTAATTTGTAAGGAACTACATTGATTCAGGTAATTATCCAGATTTGGGAATCATTGGCATACCAAATGCTAAGTGCCTGTATAATTCAGACATGAATACAAGTGACTGTCCCTCGGTGAGGCAGAGACCGAGGCCATCTGTCAGGGATTTTGTTTCAGGGAATCTGGCAAAATTTGCTTTACGAGGTTGGCCCACATAACCTCTAATTTTTTTTTTCTATTTAATTTTATGATTTCGTTTTGGCTAGAAATCCAGTGGCTTGAAATTAAACCCCCAGTGACATATTTCAAAGGTTGAGCTAATTTCTTTAATAATCATGAATATATAGCCAGTTTTTTTTCCTAAAAGTTTAGTTTGTCATTCTAGCAACTAAAATACATTGAGACGACAGCAAAAAAGAAACTTGCCTGGGTGTTCTGTGTAGGGATCTGTAATAATAAAGCTAAGCTGCTGTAGTCAAAGTTCTCATCCAGGGCTATCAGTGAGCCATGCACACCGCTCTCAAGAATATTATTTGCATATTCTCGAAGTCCGATTGCTTGTATCCAGCGAATAACTCGATCATTGCTCCACACCAACACATCTAGGGAAAGAATCGTATTATTTAGGCTTCAGCACTTTGTTTTAGAGAACCACTGCCTGAAAAGAATGTTAGGTATCTTGCCAAGCTGCATTTGTGTTGTTTTATTCACTCTCTAGTGCACCTGGCGCCCTCTGTTGCGGTACTTTCTGCTAACTAACCTTTTGTAAGTCTAGAGAAAATGTTGACATTCTCAGAGTGTCTGTTCCAAATAAAATTACAATGCAGTACTTCAAGCATATGGAACACAATGTTTCAAAGTGTTTCTTATTTTCATACTTGGACCTAGAGGTCATCTGAAGTTTAATGTTTTTGCCACCAGATGGAGACATTTCTTACTTGTGTCTTGATAACCAGCAAACAGCAAAATGAGACTCTACTACCAATATGGTCCTTCCTCGGAAGTGTTTATTAACCTCTACTTAAATATTACATATAGACTAGAAGATACTTTTTTCATCTGAAGAAGTATGGAAGAAAAGAACAGTAAGATAATATGGGGACGTGATAAATCAATACCATACTATCATCAATTCATCATCATCATCATCATCATCATCATCATCATTATTATTATTCTTTTATTGTTGGGAATTTATTGAGGGTACAAGAAACCAGGTTACACTGATTACATTAATTAGGTAAAGTTCCTCTTACAATTGTCACATATTAATACACAATTGAAGAACTTCCCCCAAATCACAAGTTGTTTTTTCTTTCTTGAAAGTAGTATTTTATTGAGGTACAAAGCACTTTCATTTTTATTTTCTAAAAATAAAACTTTTAGAGAAATTTTTTTCCAGTGCCATTTTTATACAAAAACATATGAAATTATATTTATCATTTATTTCCTTCCATTTCTTCCCATTATGAGCTGGCAGAATGGTATAAAAAACAGTAAAATAATCAGAAGGACCAGAGTATTCCATAGAAAAGAAATAATTTTAAACAGCTTAAAGGAATATGAGAAACAAAAATTGAAACATTTTTCCTACCTGTGAAAAGAGAAAAATATATATCACTATTAAAGGAAAGGTTCCTGTTAGTGAACAGGAAAAAACAACTTCTTTGAATGAATGAAAATTGTACACTTGTTCAGAAAAAGTATGAAAAATAATTTGGCAATATCCTTCAACTTCCAAAGTTTATTTTCTCTTATCTGAATTATCTGCAAAATCAGAAATGTATATGGGGGATGAGAAGCTATGTATTTTTATATTGTTTAATTTTTTTGAAAGCATAATTAATTTGACTTCATATATTTATTTATAACCAACTTAGGTTTTCTCGTGCAGAATATTAAAGCAATAAAGACGTCCTCTCATGCACCGTCTTAATCATCACTCTCACCCAACAGTAACCAATATTCTGGCTACTCTCAGTACAGATTAGTTTTGCTTGATATTGTTAGCTTTTTTTTAGCTTCTTATAAATGAAATCATACATGATGCACTTTTATGTCTGTATTTCACTCAACATAGGATTCATCTGTGTTTGTTTTCATTGCTATTTCATTAGTATTCTGTTGTCTGATGATGCCACAATGATGGCTATTCAGGTGAATTCCACTTTGAGTTATTAAGAATAGTGCTACTTTGAATGTTGTTAGACATGTGTATTTTTGTACAGATACATATTCTAGTTGAGTAAATAACAAGTATAGAATTGTTACGTTGCATTGTATACTTATATCCAATGTTAGAAGATACTGCTAAACAAATTCCACCCTCACAATTTAGCCCTGGACTAGTAATGTATGCAAATCTACACCTTCACCAGTACTTCCTATTCTTCACAAGTCTTTGGACTTGTGTTTTGTTAGTCCTTTTTTAGCCATTATGGTAGATGGGCGGTGCTATCGGTTGAACTGTGTTCGCCCTAAACTCCCAGAACTTCTGTACAATCCTTATTTGGTTATAGAATTTTCATAGAAATGATCAATTTAACTGAAGTTAATATTAGCGTGGGCCCTTAATTCAATATAACTGGAATCCTCCTTCAAAGGAGAAATTTGGAAACAAGCATGTGCACTTTGAGAGCACTGTGAAGATGAAGCCAGTGATTGGGGTGACTTTCTCACAAGCCCAGGAGCACTGGACATTGCCAGCAAACTGCCAAAAGCTGGGGGAGAGAAGAGGAACAGACTCTTCCCCGCAGCCTTCAGAAGGAGCCAACCTGCCAAAACCCTGATCTCAAACTTTCAGCCTCTAGAATGGGAAGCAGTGGTTCTCTTTTGTGTAAGTCACAGTTCATAGTACTTCATTACAGCAGCCCAAACCAACTAATACAATTGGTATTTCACTGTGGCTTGACCAGGAACGATCATTATGAAACTATCTACTGCTTTTAGATCTGTTGATTTTTGCTTCTCATATTTTAAATCTGTGTATTTGATGCATATAAATTTGCCATCCCCTCCTCATTTATGATTTTGTATTTCTAGTATGTTTTTTTCCTTAAAATCCATATTCTATTAGAAGAACCACAGCAGCTTCGTTTATTATTTGCATGTGTATCTCTTTTACTTGTACCTTTTCTGTGTTCTTGTATCTAAAGTGTGTTCACTGTATTCAGTATGTTTTTTCATGTCTTTTCCTTCGTCCACTCCCACTTAATATTATTACTCGTATGTTTAAGTTAAATCTACCATCTTTATATTTGTCCTCCCTGTCCTTTGCTCCTTTTCTCTTTCTTGGCTTTTTATTATGTGCTGTCTTATTTTATTCTAATTCTCTATTATTAGCTTCTTACCTTTAGTTTACATGTGAGTTAGTCAATTTAAAGCTTATGATATGCATCCTTCTCAAACTATGAATGAGCCTTTTAATCAGTTTCTAGGTTATGCAAAGATCTTCACTTTAGTTTCATTTACTCCCTTCCTGCTTTGTGCATTAAATTGAAGGACTACAGACATTATTGTTTTATTATTATAAAATTCACCCACACAGTTTTCCAGTTTCTCCTCCACCCTATCTATGTTTTTTATTATCTTTAGGATATTGACCTTTTGCCTAAATAACACATCCTAAAATTTTGTTTCTATTTGGTTTATCTGGTTTTGTTTGTCTGAGAGTGTTGATGGGCAGAGTCACTTCTAATTCAGAAGTTAGTTTGAGTCTGTATTTTAAAGAATATCATTCCATTTTCTTATAACATTATTTTGGTTGAAGGACACCAGGTATCTTTTTTTTTTTTTTTTTTTTTGCAGTTTTTGGCCAGGGCTGGGTTTGAATCTGCCAACTCCGGCATATGGGGCTGGCGCCCTGAGTCACAGGCACCACCCGACACCAGGTAGCTTATGTTGTTGGTTTTGGGGATTAGTTTTGTTTTGTTTTGTTTTTTTGAGAAGGAGTCTCACGATGTTGCCCTGGGTAGAGTGCTGGGGTGTCCTTACTCACAGCAACCTCAAACTCTTGGGCCCAAATGATCCTCTTGCCTCAGATTCCCCAGGAGCTGGGACTAGAGACACCCACCACAATGTCCAGCTAGTTTTTCTATTTGTATTTATTTTATTTTTTGAGTATTTTTTTATTTTTTCAAATTAATATGGGTGTACAATTTTTAGGTTATACTGTTTCATTTTCAGCATAAAGTTCTATTTGTAGAAGAGGCCCTCACCCAGGGAGCATGTTTCACACCATGGGTGTGTGGACATTGGTTGAGATCCCATCTCCTGCCGGCCTCCTTCTGTCAAACCTCCTCCCCCGGCCTCCTCCTGCTTCCCTCTACCTCTGAACTGGACTATGTTAGTTTTTCTATTTTTAGTAGAGAAGGGATCTCACTCTTGCTCAGACTGGTCTCATGAACTCCTGTGCTCAAACAATCCACCCTCCTCCACCTCCCACAGTGCTAGACTACAGAAAGTGGCTGACTTCTATGTTGCTCTTTTACAAGCAATGTGGAATTTACTCTGGCAGATTCTTAGATTTTTAGAGCACGGAGGTCATGCTTTTCAGCAACTTTACTACAGTGCATTGTGTTTTGTTTCCTTTTCCTTTTTAATCTCTTGTAGGATGACAAGTCTGTGGCTTATTGTATACCTTAGTTTTGCTTTTTTTTTTTAATTCTCCACCAGAGATTTCAATAGTTTCAAATATTGTTTCTCTTTCACTTACCTTATCATGTTCAGTATGTCCCAAATGATGTTTTTTGTCTTTTATTCTTGTGTTTATTTTCCTATTTCAGACTAGAAATTTTCAAAGGATCTACCTTTATTTTATGAAATGTCTCTTCTAAAATTAAAAAAACGATGTATTGAGTTTTGAAATTCTTACACTTTTTATTTTTCAAATTTCTATTTAATTATATTTTAACCTATTGATTCCAGCTATATTAAACTTTGCCATTTTGTCACTTGTTTTCCTAATACACACAGGAAGTCAGACATTTATCACCCCATCAGAGTTTTCCCTCTTTTTCCCCCATGTCTTCTATGGAGCAAAGGATTTCTTTCGTGATCTTAACTCTATTTGGAAATTCTATATTCGACGTGTTCACTGCCACCCTGGCTCATTATCCAAGTGCAGAGAGATTATCCTCTGTGGTTTCAGTAGCTTATTCCACTGCAGTTTTATAACTCAGAAGATGACTCAGGTGGTATTGTATTTTGGCTGTATTATCAGATGTTATGGATATTAACTGATCTTTCATAACCTCTAGTTACCGGACACTTGCACTTCAAAACTGGAGAGGTATGGATGGATGAAAGCAACAGTTCTCCTCTTAATTTTACTAAAACAACATTTTTTTAAATCAATCAAATTAAGTTCTCCACTTAATTTTACTAAAACAACATTTTCTTAAATCAATCAATCAATATTAAAAAAACAACAAAAATGTCCAGTTTTCTTTGTATTAGATGGATTTTTGAACAGGAAGTATTTGTTTTTTTCTGGAGCTGGGGCTGGGTTTATATTTTGATAGTGTAAGACATATTATGGAGTCACCATCTTTCTGCAAATACTCGTACACGCCCATTAAAAATTCCACTGTTACACCTGTATTTAAGAGTGATCAAATATATAAAGTAATCCATTTATGGAGTGAAGGAAAATGAAGCACAAATCCAAAATTTTCCCCTTTGGAACAATATACCCTTTTTAAAAATTCTGTAAATTAGTGCATTCTATTAATCTGTCTCCAAGCATAATGGATGCCTCGACTTTAAAGCTTTGTAGGACAATTTGTTTAACCTAATAATAAATGCTTAGACTTCAGTGTTGACTTGTTTCCTAGCAACAAATTAAATGTTAGCATATTCTTGATATTCACTTGGTCTTCTCACCTCAGAAAACTGTTCATTAAGGTCAAGGTTAATTAGCACTTCATATAATAACAGAGACCCCTAGCCACAGTTGATAGTTATTCCTATAAATGTCATCAGTTCCTTTATAGGAAACAGGCTGCTTGTGATCTCACTCACATCTACTTATCATATGGAGCTGCTTCTGTATAATCACAGTGAATCACAGCAATTTCTTCTCGAGGCTACACTCTAACTAGCAATTACCAAATAGCAATATAGCATTTGGTGTAGAGCCAAATAGGTAATTTTTCCCCTTTACATTTGCCAGTGAGTGAAGCTTTTCATGTGGTGAGCCTAGGCATCATAAAATCTAATTGGAAAAAGTTCTCGAGAAAGAAAACTAGAAAGTGGTATCCCATGGGTAAAATAGATTTGTGTACTAAAACATCCTTTGTTTGGTCAAATGCAGACTTCCTTCTGGGGTCTATTTTGGATCCATTAGTTCCCTGATTTCAATTCAACTCAACAACAATGAACTGAAAACAATCTGCAATTTCCTGGAGCCCCCAAATAAAGTGAAATCAAACAACTTGATTTTGATAATGGAAGAACACTTTCTTGCTCCTAAGTAGTAAGTCAAATGAAGTGTTACAAGAATTCCACTGTGCTTCTGTCTGTGCTCCAGAGCACCACATGCAGAAAATATTTTTAACCAATCAATTTCACATACATTTAAGCCCCTTCTATTATAACTAATGTACTGTCCAAGAACTGCAAAAAATAACAGGAATTTCTGGCATTATTTATCACATATTGAAATGATAAAAGCCTAAGGTAGGTAACATTGAAAAAAGAATCAACAGTGTTAAATTTTACTACCGGTAGGGTGATGACATATAATATGTACTGTTTTCTTATCTAAAGTAAGTAATTCCTAAAAGAAGAGAACACGGTTACAGAAACTCATGCCTAACTTTGAAAAATTAATGTAATGTAAGGATGCGCACTGAATCTGACAGTGTTTGCACAGGTCCAGTTCTTGAGTATTAAGAAATGGAAATATAACTGGTAAGTAGTTCAATATACACATTTTCCTTAAAATTCTTGATGGTATTTTCTTTCATGGGCCTTTTTTCTTCTTCAAACAACAAAAGTAGATTATTTTTTTCGAAAGGCCTTCAGATATTATACCTTATATCCAACCATTTACTCTTCAGCAACAGCAATAATGGTCTCTAACAAGTATAACACCTAACATGTTCTTCTTGAAAACCTTTTTAAAATCTGGATATTAAGGTACCTCTCAAAATTTAGATGGTTAATTACTAAATACAGCATTTTCCCAATAAACCTACAGTACAGCATCTCTTCTTGCTATTCAAATAAAACTTTTTGTATGCACAGAGTTGTAGCACTTAACAATGATCCTAAATTAACTCCCAGTTAAAATTATTAAGGGACTACTCTAGTTTGTAGGAGAAATCCTTATATAATTTCTATAAAATTCCTTTGTAATTTATTTAATTATACAGTATCACCAAGGGATAAATTTTCTCTTCAAAAAATAAAAAACACATGCCTCCAATGGTTTCTTTACCCTAGAATGGGCTGTTATCATTTTCTACGTTTTAGTTAGAAAAGTAATGAAAAAAAATCATCATCACCTAAATACTTATGATACTTATCATTGTAAAACATATACCATTTTAGGTTCATAAAGGTGAAAGCTAAAAAACCCTGGAGAAAAGGAATTTCATAGACAAGAAAGACATATCACCTTTTATTTCATGTTGGCTTGCTTCCCGTCTTCTTTCTAGTTCCTTTCTGTCATAATTCAACCTCTTTAAGCACATAATTCCATACTGCAAACTTGTTCTGTAATTTTTTTAAAAAAAGAAAAACATACTCAAGTTACTCAAGAGGCAAAGTTCATTGATCAGGCACAGGCAACCCTAGGCACCGCTTCTTAGGACAACAGTTTAATAAATTACATTTGCAAATAATCCTTCAGTCCTGGAGGGGGAAAACATTTAATTATTCTAACCACACAATATTTCCAAAAATAGGGGAAAAATTAAAAATAAGAAAAACATAGTTTCTAAAATTATAATAAGAATCATGGACTTTTTAGGTCATTAGTTATTTTTGTCTTTGTCTTCTGTGTAGTTATTCCTATACTATGTGCAGAAAAATTAATATTTTATTCATTTGAAAATAATTTAAATTGTCATTATCGAGACAGAAAAGTATTTATAAGAAATGGATACTCTTGATTACTCGCTCCCGCCCGATGCTTGACAGACATATGGCTAACAAACATATGAAAAAATGCTCATCATCCCTAATTATTAGAGAAATGCAAATCAAAACCACCCTGAGATACCGTCTAACTCCAGTGAGAACAGCCCACATCACAAAATCTCAAACCTGCACATGCTGGCGTGGATGTGGAGAGAAGGGAACACTTTTACATTGCTGGTGGGACTGCAAACTGATACAACCCTTTTGGAAGGAAGTGTGGAGAACTCTCAAAGAACTCAAGTTAGACCTCCCATTTGATCCTGCAATCCCATTATTAGGCATCTACCCAGAAGGAAAAAAATCCTTTTATCATAAGGACACTTGCACTAGACTGTTTATTGCAGCTTGATTTATGATCGCCAAAATGTGGAAACAACCTAAATGCCCACCAATCCAGGAATGGATTAACAAGCTGTGGTATATGTACACTATGGAATACTATTCAGCCATTAAAAAAATGGAGACTTTACAGCCTTTGTATTAACCTGGATGGAAGTGGAACACATTATTCT
>CAUYON010089003.1:0-28581 GCA_963573935.1 Arctocebus calabarensis
GGCATTGTGGCGGGCGCCTGCAGTCCCAGCTACTTGGGAGGCAGAGGCAGGAGACTCGCTTGAGCCCAGGAATTGGAGGTTGCTGTGAGCTGTGATGCCACGGCACTCTATCCAGGGTGACAGCTTGAGGCTCTGTCTCAAGAAAAAAAAAAAAATGGACTTCTGAACAAGGGGCAAAGGTGACTGTGTGCTTGTGTGTATAAATACAATTGTGGGCAAGAACACCATAATTAAGATGAGAGAACCACAAATGAATGCACTACTGATCAGGGAAACCTAATGGTTAATATAGATTGGCAGCATAGAACCAGAGCTTGTGTAGTTTATTTGGGATAAACCTACAAGACAGTTAAGAAGCCTTCATTGGGGCTTGGCGCTTGTAGCACAGTGGTTATGGCAGCGGCCACATACACCGAGGCTGATGGGTTGGAAACCAGCCCAGGCCAGCTAAACAACAATGACAACTGCAACAGCAACAATCAAAATAGCCAGAATAGCCAGACATTGTGGTGGGCACCCGTAGTCCCAGCTACTTGGGAGGCAGAGGCTAAGAGAATTGCTTAAGACCAAGAGTTGGAGGTTGCTGTGAGCTATGATGTTACAGCACTCTACCGTGGGTGGCATAGGGAAACTCTGGCTCAAAAAAAAAAGAAGTCTTCATTGGTTTGAGAGGCACCTGGAGCAATGGAAATGATCCCTCCCCCAAGTCAGAATTGTTTTGGCAAATCCTCAAACTGAGCCTCATGTGGAGAGACCAGCAGATCATCTGAGGGTTGGCTCCAGGTTCAGCGGAGGCAGGGAATGAACACCAGGGTGCTGAATAAACCTTGCTGTTTGGAGGTAACTGAGACTGTCAATCTAGACTCACCACCCCCTACCTTTGACAGTACCAAGGATAAAGCAATTATATTTCCACTCTCTTTTTTCCAGATTCTCTCTATTTGTGTAAATACAAAGATACCAGCTACATCCCTTTTGCCTACTCTGCACCTTAACAATGTTGTTGTAATATGATACAACAACATATTCTATTCTTTTATTTTTGAGAGTCTCACTTTGTGGCCCTTGTTAGAGTGCAATGGCATCACAGCTCACAGCAACCTCGAACTCTTGGACTTTTGTGATTCTCTTGTCTCAGCCTCCCAAGTAGCCGGGACTACAGGCGCCTGCCACAACACCCAGGTATTTTTAGAGACAAAGTCTCTCTCTGGCTCAGGCTGGTCTCAAACTCATGAGCTCAGGCAATCCACGTGCCTTGGCCTCCCGGAGTACTGGGATTACGGGCGTGAGCCAGTGTGCCTGGCCCAGCAACATATTCTAGGCTAATGTTTCCTGGTGACAGCTGGAAAGGCAGCTTAGTATCAGTATTAAAAATACTTGGGAATTTCACTGTGAGATGGGCTTCCTGTGAATCCCCCCACAGTGTGAGGATTCTCACAGCTCCATCCAAGAGGGTGTTCCTTTCCGGGAGGCAGTTTCCTTGCCTTTTCCTGTTCTTTGGCAGCTCAGAGTACATATGACAACTTCTCTAACGCTTAGAGATTTAAGTAAACTTGGTTTGAACTCCCAGAGTGGCAGCTGGTGTGAGTCCAGGGTCCTTTTAATGTTTCCCAGGCTTCCTGGCCTTTAGAGATCATGGTTCCCTCTATCATTGCTCTGGGAAGTGGGTTTTGTCCTGTCAGGGGTTGAATTGTGTCCCCCAAGAAAGATGTGTTGAGGTCCTAGTCCCCAGAACCTCAGAATTGGACCTTACTTGGAAGTAGTCAAGTTAAGACGATATTATTATGGTGGACCCTAATCTATTATGACTGGTGTATCTATAAAAGAGAAAATGTGGACACAGAGACACATGCAGAGGGAAGGTGAAGTTAAGAGACACAGGGAAACGCCATCTATAAACCAGGAAAACGCCTAAGGCTACCAGAAGCTCAGAGAGGATCTTCAGAGGAGGAATGTCCCCGCTGATACTTTGATCTCAGACTTCTAGACTCCAGAGATATGAAACAGGACATTTCTGTTGTTCTAAGCCACCCAGTTTTTGGCATTTTGTCTCAGCAGTCCTAAGAAACTAATACACACACCTTACTGGCCTGGGCTCCAAGCCCCACCCCTTGCCTAGGAGGCACCCACACATCTGTTCATATCAGCCTTCTCCGGAGTTTACTGCTTAGGGTCACCGGGAGCAGACTGTACAACCTCCACACTGCGGCCTGCTGCCGGCCCCAGCCCCTCGCACTCAACCTTCAGGGATACCTCGCACTAGGTGTCCAACCTTTTTGTTTTCTCTGCCACGCATTGGGAAAAGACGAGTTGTCTTAGGTCACACATTAAGTACACAAACGCTAAGGAAAGCTGATTAGCAAAAAAAGGTCATGCTTGCTTTTCATGATAGTCAACATGGCAGATAAACAAAAAAGTCCTCACAAAGTAGCACTGGCCCAGGGGGCACAGGTTGGACACCCCTTTGAAGAAGATTCCTATGAGATACGGGCTGGGCCTCTAGCCAGGCTTGTCTGCCTTCTTGAAGCTCCTGGAGGGCTGGAAAAGAATTCTCAATTTAATTTTACTATCATTTTTTTTTTTTTGAGACAGTCTCAGTTTGTCACCTTCAGGAGAGTGCTGTTGCATCATAGCTCACAGCAACCTCAATTCTCTTGCCTCAACTTCCTGAGTAGCTGGGACTAGAGGTGTCCACCACAATGCCTGGCTATTTTTTAGAGATGGGGGTTTCGCTCTTGCTTGGCCTGGTCTTGAACCTGTGAGCTCAGGCAATCCACCCACCTCAGCCGCCCAGAATGCTAGGATTACAGGCATGAGCCACCATTACCTGCCTAACAACCATAATGTTTAATCCTGGGGTTTAGGTTGCTACTTAAATTTATACCTGCTACTTAGTTCACTGACTACACAAGAGAACAGTAAGAAGATCTAAGCGTTATAGTTCAGAGGCAGAAAGAGGAGAAAGACTGAGGCCTTTTCTTTAACTTGGGACTTCTAAGACAGTGCACTAGCTTGACTACAACAGATCCAGGGTCTAGACCTCAGCTGTTCATATAGTAAACACTTGACATGATCAGGTAGGCATAATCTTGAAACCAAATGATGAATTAAGGGCCCTATTTAATTCACAATGTGAACTTTAATTGCCAAGTATATTGAAATACTCAGATCATCTCTAAGGAAAAGTTTGTTGGCTCGGCGCCTGAGGCTCAACAGGCTAAGACGCCAGCCACGTACACCTGAGCTGGGGGGTTCGAATCCAGCCCGGGCCCGCCAAACAACAATGACGGTTGCAACCAGAAAATGGCCGAGCGTTGTGGCGGGCGCCTGTAGTCCCAGCTACTTGGGAGGTGGAGGCAGGAGACTCCCTTGAGCCCAGGAATTGGAGGTTGCTGTGAGCTGTGATGCCACAGTACTCTATCCAGGGTGACAGCTTGAGGAGCTGTCTCAAAAAAAAAGAAAAGTCTGTTTTTTTTTTCCTTCTCTAAATAAAAGTGTACTGAGACAAGGTGAACCATGTTATGATCTGGATGACTTATAAATGTTGAATCAGGGTAACTGCAGGCAGCATACCCTGGTTATGGTAATTAAACTCATGAGGTGTGCAGTCCCATAGAACTGAGCTAGCATCACAGCTCCACCACTCAATGCTATAGGCAAGCCCCATAGCCTCCGTTTACTTATTTATAAGTGGAAGATAATAATGATTAACTCATTAATGCATGTCAAGTGCTTGGCATAGAGCCTGCCTAATCTATCCCCAGGTTATCTGTTACTTATTTTAAAAGATCGTCTCTCTGGGTGAGGGGCAGGGGGCTAGCAGCTGGTGTCTGGAATTGTGTTTGGTTGCTGATAACAGGGGCTTCAAATAACAGCGGTTCAAACAAAACAAAAGATACATTCATTCTCTTTCTGTCAAAAAAAGAAAAAAGAGGCTCTGCGCCTGTAGCTCACGTGGCTAAGGCTCCAGCCACATACACCAGAGCTGGCGGGTTTGAATCCAGCCCAGGCCTGCCAAACAACAAGGACAGCCATAACCAAAAAAAAAAAAAAAAAAAAAATAGTTGGGCATGTGGCAGGCACCTGTAGTCCCAGCTACTTGGGAGGCTGAGGCAAGAAAATCGCTTAAGCCCTGGAGCTGAAGGTTGCTGTGAGCTGTGATTTTATATGACAAACAAATTCAGATAAATAATTAATATAATGTGAGGAGCTTTTGCCTATGTGACTGTAGTCCCAGCTACTCAGGAGGCTGAGGCAGGTGGATTGCCTAAGCCCAGGAGTTCAAGGCTGGAGTGCACTATAATTGCATCTGTGAATAGCCATAGCATTCCAACCTGGGCAACATGGAGACCCTGTCTAAATATATAAATAAATAAAAACCAAAAATCAGAGAAGATTATGGATTAGCAAAATTTAGGAAGAATACAGGGTTATTTTTTGTTTTTTTTTTTTTAACTGAGGTTAATTATTTTTTCAATTTTTTTGTCAAATATGCTAGTTAGAATCATTTCAGAATGAGAGATGGTGGAGAGAAAGGAATGAAAAAATTATCTCTGAGTCACAACATCTACCTTTGCTGAGTTGTAATAACCCCACATTAGTGTTTTGGAATTCACAAAGTGGAGTTTTGTTGTTTTTGACAGAGCCTCACCCTTGGTAGAGTGCCATGATGTCATAGTTTACAGCAACCTCAAATTTTTGGGCTGTAGTGATTCTCTTGCCTCAGTCTCTCGAGTAACTGGGACCATAGGCACCTGCCACAACACCCATCTATTTTTTAGAGATGAGGTATCGCTCTTGCTCAGGTTGGTCTCGAACCTGTGAGCTCAGGCAATCCACCCATCTCGGCCTCCTAGAGTGTAGGGATTACAGATGTGAGCCACCGCGCCTGGCAGAAAATGGAGTTTTATTTCCATGTGATCCATACTTACCTTGGAAGCAACTAAGTTTTTGAAATTTTTGTTTTTTGTAGAGACAGAGTCTCACTGTATCGCCCTCGGTGGAGTGCCGTGGCGTCACACAGCTCACAGCAACCTCCAACTCCTGGGCTTAGGCGATTCTCTTGCCTCAGCCTCCGGAGTAGCTGGGACTACAGGCGCCCGCCACAACGCCTAGCTGTTTTTCTGTTTTGCACTTCGGTCGAGACCGAGTTTGAACCCACCACCTTCGGTTTATGGGGCTGGCGCCCTACTCGATGAGCCACAGGTGCCGCCCTGAAGTTTTTGAAATTTTGACAACCACATTTGGGTCTCATATATGGTTTTGTGTGAAGTAAGAGACTGCTAGAGGTGACAGACAAGCATGTGCTCAGGGCAGGAAGCTGATGGGGAGGAGAATCAAGCTGAGCAGATAAAGTTGAGCAGGACAGAACCTGTTAGTTGATGGGAGAAGATAGACTCGGTGAGGGGAGACTTCCTATGACAGAGTGTAACTTGTGTGCAGTTGTCTGTGCTATTTGGAGGAAGATACATAGTTACCCAAGTGACTTTGACAGTGTAAAGAAGTAAGAGATTCGGGTGGTGCCTGTGGCTCAAAGGAATAGGGCACAGGCCCCATATGCCGGAGGTGACGGGTTCAACCCAGCCCTGGCCAAAAACTGCAAAAAAAAAAAAAAGTAAGAGATTCATAGCTTCATGGTAAATCAACTTATGTCCATTGCAAAGGTGATGCTAATAACTTAGGATTTAAATTTTAAGAGCAGACTACCATTCGCTCATAACAACTTAGTATCATTTTTATTTTTTGTTTATTTATTTATTTTTTTGAGACAGAGCCTCAAGCTGTCGCCCTGGGTATCACGGCTCACAGCAACCTCCAACTCCTGGGCTGAAGCAATTCTCCTGCCTCTGCCTCCCAAGTAGCTGGAATTACAGACACCTGCCACAAAGCCCAGCTTTTTTTTTTGGTTGCAGCCATCACTGTGGTTTGGTGGGCCCAGGCTGGATTTGAATCTGCCAGCCCAGGTGTATGTGGCTGGCGCCTTAGCTACTTGAGCCACAGGTGCCGAGCCTCAGTATCATTTTTAAAATAAAGATGTTTGGGGTTCATCATAAAGGAAAATGATTGGCATTATTAAAGTATGACAAGCATATAAGCTCTCTAATTTATTGAAGTTTGTTTGAATCCCATGCTGCAGAAATGAATGTGACATGCAATTCAGACTCTTGTGAACAGAGTATTAGAAATGATGTTTTTGAAACTTTATACCCATGGAAGTTTGTCTGCTAAATTGAGTTGCCATCACCCTGATTTTCCTATAATCCATTTCATAAAAATAGAACTAAAAATCAACTTATGTTCTACCTCCCTCCACAGGCTTATTAGAGTGAACAGTGTTAGTTATAAAAATGGACTGGGAGTTGTCATATTTTGTATGACTTCTAGGCATACCTGTGTGTTTAATAAATCTGTGGAAAAAAGGAACGTGAAGGAACTTTGCAGTGTTTGTGTTCTTTGGGAATTAGGCTGTTTTGAAGAATCAAGTCTATTGAAATTAATTTGTGGCACAGATGGGTGGATATTAAACGTTTTTATCCAGCATGTAACACAAGGCCCCTGTTGTCTTCTGTGTTGTGGGGTAGGGACTTGGCGTGAAGTGCCTCTGACTGTGGGTGAGACCGACATAGGAGGTAGATTCCAGTCACTAGATTCCTTATGCAATCAATACCCTCCTAAGTGCTGACCTGTGGGGTTCACATGTCTGCATTCTATCTTTTATATTTAATGTATTGCATTTTGAGGCCAGGTACAATAGCTTATGCCTGTAATCACAAGCCTGTGGCATGCCAGGGTGGGAGGATTACTTGAGAACAGGAGTTCGAGGCCAGCCTGGGTGACACTGAGAACCCACCTCTATGAAGAATAAAAAAATTAACCTGGTATGGTGGCATGAGCTTTTGGTCTTAGCTACTTGGGAGGCTGACTTAAGGCCAGGAATTTGAGGCTGTAGTGAACTAGGATTGGGCCGTTGTACTCTACTCTGGGCAATAGAGGAAGACCCTGTCTCTTAAAAGAAAAATTGCATTTTGTTTTAGAGATAGAGCAATGTCTGTTGGATACAATAGTAATTTATCTTTGAGCAATTCCTGTAGTAGACTTTCTGTTTTAGCAATCTCTGACTTAAGTTACTACTGGAGCCTCTTACTAATTTTTAGAGATGTTTTTAAAATATAGAAAGGTACATGAGTACCCATATCTATTGACAACCAAGGTGACTTTTTAGTTTTTAATAACTTCTTGTTGGGGATTTTATTTCCTGCTTCACAAAGTATTATACTCAGCAGAAGATCTTTTTTTTTTTTTTTTTTGCAGTTTTTGGCTGGGGCTGGGTTTGAACCTGCCACCTCCAGCATATGGGGCCGGCGCCCTACTCCTTTGAGCCACAGGTGCCACCCTCAGCAGAACATCTTTGAATTTATGGGAAACAGTACTAGAAAGGTGAAAAACATTGATATCCTTTCCAAGACTAGCTATTATTTGTGGCTGTAGCTCCTAGCTTTGTTACAGTGCATTGTAAACTCACTAGACTCTGCTACTCAACATCAGCAGTAAACTGAGTGATTTACATCAGAGGGCAGTCTGGCGCTTTCAGTGTAACTGGATGCCTTTTCCTCCACATCTGCAAGTGGTTGTAAGATATATACTGTCAAACCCATTCCAGAGTGAGGAAGAAGAGAAAAAGAAATTGATCTCTTTCCTCTGTTTTGTTCGTTTGTTTGTTTGTTGTTTTTTGCAGTTTTTAGCTGGGGCTGGGAAAGAACCCATGACCTCCGGTATGAGGCCAGCACCCTACTCCTTTGAGCCACAGGCGCTGCCCTCACTTTCCACTTTTTAAAAATCTATCTTGGCGGCGCCTGTGGCTCAGTGAGTAGGGCGCCGGCCCCATATGCCGAAGGTGGCGGGTTCAAACCCAGCCTCGGCTGAACTGCAAACTAGAAAAATAGCCGGGCGCCTGTAGTCCCAGCTACTCGGCAAGCTGAGGCAAGAGATTGGAGGTTGCTGTGAGCAGTGTGACGCCACGGCACTCTACCAAGGGCGATAAAGTGAGACTCTGTCTCTACAAAAAAACCAAAAAAACAGACTATCTTGGGCTTGGCACCTGTAGCACAGTTGTTACAGTGCTGGCCGCATGCACCGAGGGTGGCTGGTTCTAACATGACCCTAGCCAGCTAAAGAACAATGACAACTGCAACAAAAAAATAGCCAGATGTTGTGGCAGGCATCTGCAGTCCCAGCTACTTGGGAGGCTGAAGCAGGAGAATCGCTTAATCCCAAGAGTTTGAGGTTGTTGTGAACCGTGACCCTATGGCACTCTATTTTTTTTTTTTTTTTTTGTAGAGACAGAGTCTCACTTTATCGCCCTGGGTAGAGTGCTGTGGCGTCACACTGCTCATAGCAACCTCCAGCTCTTGGGCTTAAGCGATTCTCTTGCCTCAGCCTCCCTAGTAGCTGGGACTACAGGCGCCCGCCACAGTGCCCGGCTATTTTTTTGTTTTGCAGTTCGGCCGAGGCCGGGCTTGAACCCGCCACCTTCGGTACATGGGGCCGGCGCCCTGCTCGCTGAGCCACAGGAGCCGCCCTAGGCATCCTTTTTCCTAGTGTATGTTCTTGTTTAGTTTATCAAAGTTCAGTTGACTGTAAGATGTTAGCTTTATCTCATGATTTTCTACTTGGTTCCAAATGTCAATATCTCTATTTTTGTACCAATACCATGCTGTTTTTTATCGCTATGGCCTGGTAGTAGAGTCTAAAGTCTGCTAGGGTGATACCCCAGGCTTTGTTTTTAACACTAAGAATTGCCTTGTCTATATGGGTTTTTTTTCTGGTTCCATACAAAATGAAGAATCATTTTTTTCCACATCTTGAAAGTATGATGGTATTTTACTGGGGATTGCATTGAATCTGTAGATTGCTTTGGGAAGTATAAACATTTTGACAATGTTTATTCATCCCAGCCATGACCATGTATATTCTTCCATTTGTTAATATTTTCTGCTGTTTCTTTTCTTAGGGTTCATAATTTTCTTTGTAGAGGTCCTTCACAGCTTTTGTTATATTCCTAGATATTTCACTTTTTTGGAGTTTCTATGAAGGGAATTATGTCCTTGATTAGCTTCTCATCTTGGCTGTTCTTGGCCTATACAGAGGCTACTAATTCGTGTGCATTGATTTTATGTCCTGAGATTACTGTATATTTTGATCACTTCCAGGAGTCTTGTGGTTGAGTCTTTGGGTTTCTCTAAGTATAAAATCATATCATTAGCAAAGAGGGAGAGTTTGAGTTCCTCTGCCTCTATTTGGATGCCTTTTATTTCCTTCTCTTGCTTGATTGTATTGGCTAGAACTTTCAGCACTATGCTGAATAGTAGTGGTGATAGAGGACAGCTTGTCTGGTTCCATTTCTAAGTGGAAAAGCTTTCAGTTTAACTCCATTCAGTATAATATTATTTGTGTTTATTATAGATGACGTCAATAGGTTTAAGAAATGTACCTATGCTTATATTCTTCAGTGTTCTAGGATTTTTTTTTTTTTATGCTAGATGCTTTGTTTATTTTTTGTTTTTGCAGATTTTGGCCGGGGCTTGGTTTGAACTCACCACCTCCAGCATATGGGGCCGGTGCCCTACTCACTGAGCCACAGACGCCACCCTCAGTGTTCTAATTAGAAACAAAAATGCTGAATTTTATCAAATGCTTTTTCTGGATTCATTGAGAAGATCATATGGTCTTTGTTTTTGCTTCTACTGATATGGTAAATTACATTTATGGACTTGTTTATGTTAAACCAGCCTTGTATTCCTGGGATGAAACCTACTTGATCACAATGAATGATTTTTTTAATGTGTAGCTGTAGTCTATTGGCTAGGATTTTATTGAGACTTTTTGCTTCTATATTCATTAGTGAAATTGGTCTGAAGTTCTCCTTTTTAGTTGGGTCTTTTCCTGGTTTTGGTATCAGGGTGATGTTTGCTTCATAGGACAAATTGGGGAAGATTCCTTCCTTCTCAAATTATTGGAATAATTTCTGCAGCATGAGTATAAACTCTTCTTTGAAGGTTTGGTAGAATTCTGGTGTGAAGCCATCTGGACTAAGGCATTTTTTTCTTGGGAGATTTTTACTATTTCTTTGATCTAAGTTCTTTAAATTGATCTGTTCAAGTGATCTATGTGTTCTTAAGGAAAGAATGAAATTCTAAGGTATTGATCCATTCCCTCCACATTGTCAAATTTCTGGGCATAGAGTTTCTTGTAGTACTCAAAGATGATCTCTTGTCTCTATGGCATCTGTTGTTATTTCCCCTTTATCATTTCTGATTGAGGTTATTAGAAATTTTATTTCTCTGTTTCTAGATAATCTGGCCAAAATTTATCTGTTTTATTTATTTTTTCAAAAAATCTACTTTTTGTTTCATTAATTTTCAGAATGATCCTCTTATTTTCAATTTCATTAATCTCTGGTTTAATTTTGGTTATTTCTTTTCTTCTGCCGGGTTTGGGATTAGATTGTTCTTCTTTTCTCTATTACATAAGATGGTTCATGAGTTTGTTGATGTGCTATCTGTGTTTTTTTTTGTTGTTGTTGTTAGAACCCACTCCCCTTGGTGCCTTGTTAGAACTTGCCACTCCTGGTGCGTGGGGCCAGTGCTCTAATCATTGAACTACAGGCACCCATCCTCTCTCTGTTTTTCAAATATAGGAATCTAATGTAATAATTTTTCCCTCTTAAGACTGTTTTTGCTGTATCCCACAGGTTGTGGTAATTTGTGTCTTCATTGTTGTTATGTTTGAGGAATTTAACAATTTCCTTTTTTATATTTTCCTGAACCCGACTATCATTCAGCATAAAGTTGTTTAATTGCCAAGTCTTTGTGTAGGGATGAATGTTTTTGTTGGAGTAGAGTTCCACCTTTATTGCCTTGTGCTCTGAGAAGGCACAGGTATAATTTCTATTCTTTTAATTTTGCTGAGGTTTGATTTGTATCCTAGGATGTGATCTATTTTGGAGTATGTACTGTGGGCTGATGAGAAAAATGGATATTCTTTAGCTTTGGGATGGTGTGGTCTGTATATATCTATTAATCCCATTGGTTCTAGAGTCACATTTAAGTCCTTTGTATCTTTGTTTAGTTTCTATTTAGAGGATCTGTCCAGTTCTATCAGAGGGGTGTTAAAGTCCTTAGCTATTATTATCTTATGAGATATCATATTGCTCAGACCCATCAAGGTCTGTTTCATAAATCTGGCAGCATTTAAACGCAGAATACAAATGTCTTAGTTGTCCATACAACAACTAAGAAAATACCGTGAAATGTATATTAAACAGTTTGATGAAAACATTTCAGATTGTATATGAAAACAGCACAGTGTACACCTTGATTGCACTAATTTATGCAGCTATGTTTTAATAAAAAAAATCTGGGAGCATTTAAGTTGAGTGGATAAATATTTTAAATTGAATGTCTTCTTGTTATATTGTTTCTTTGACCAGTATAAACTGTCCATCTTTCTTAACTTTAGTTGCTTTAAATCTGCTTGTATCTGAAAATAAGATTGCAACCACTCCTTTCTCCTGATTTCCATTTGCTTAAAATACTAATATGTGCATTTTACTAATATTTAAAGAGAGTCTTCTGCCTATTCTGGCAGTTGGTTAGTGTAGAATTTCCCTTCCTTCTTACCACAAAAGTAAAGCAAGTTAAGCTCCGGCAATGTGAATAATATGATAATAGTACAAATAGTTAATAAGTATTGGTAATGAGTACGTTAGTGTAGGTAAGATGGTGGAAATGCAAAGGGACAAAAATAAAAAATCAAGCCAGAAAGAAGACATAAATATTAATACAATACTGATTTTGTACATCAAGTCATTTAGTGAGTGGAGAAACAATATAAGCCTAGGAGGGCCACCTTTCATGCCTAATGCCTTGTGCACTTAACTGCAGTCATTAACATTTGGATCTTCTTCAGTCTAATAAGTTGAATTACTAAGTCCAAAGTTTTATTATGTTACAAACAATCCAGTTATGAGAGCAGTATACTGTCTTTAATGTGGAGAGTAAAAGGTATTGCTCGGTATGGGATGTTTCAATGTAAACAGCCAGTCAAAAAACATACATGTGCTGTTTCAGAATAAATGTATTATTTCATCTTGTGTTCAGGGCATCTCTGTCCACACATTTGCCCCAAAGCAGCTACAATGCGAATCAAATGGAAAATAATATACATGTTCATTTATTTGCTCCATTACTTTAGTTGCCTATGAAACAAACCTTGGTATAACTTTGTCAGATCTCCCTTATTTAGAATGTCGTTTTAAATAAGAAATTCAGTTTGACCGAGGACTATAACCACATTAGCCTCAACTTCCCATTATATAGGATCTGATGACAGGTGGTCTCTAGCACTGACAGCTTAATGATGCCTTCCCGTTCTGACTCTTCTATTAAAATGAAAGCCAAAGAGAAGTCCCAACCTGACTTGTTAGAGATTCAACACCTGAACAAGAATGAGGAGCTCAGATTCTAAAGGGTGTGGGTCTAACTGTTGCCTGAATCAAGACCTCTTGCACTGTTTCCATGGGTCCATTTGGCTGTGTAAAAACTATCTTATGATGCAGGTAAGAGAATAACTGAGAAGCCAGCCCACAATTAGAGTGTATGCATGGGTGTTTGCGTCTGATCTTATTTGACAAAATGTTACAGTACCATTTTGTTTGCTTTTGTTTCCAACAGTTTAGAGATATTTATTTCTATGACAGTAAAAGCAAAACATTTTTCTTTAGGTGCAGCTACCTTTTTCCATTGCCATGTGATTAAAACATTTTTATAACTGGTAAAAATGTTTAATTTTGGTGGTGCCTGTGAGTAGGAAGCCAGCCCCATATCCTGGAGGTGGCAGGTTTGAACCCGGCCCTGGGCAAAATTGAAAAAAAAAAATTTAATTTCATACCATTTATCACTTCCCACTTTTCTGCTGTTGGAATGCTCCTGTGTGTAACAGCATAACACAAACCTGGGCTGGTGACAGGAAAGTTTTCTCATGTTCAAACTGGAGGCCATTTCTTCGTATTAGTTAGTGGGGTCCTTCTGCATACACATGCCCACAATGCACACATGTGACAGGATCAGAGTGGGGCATGCCTGCACTGGCTGATGAATTTTCTGGAAAGCAGAGGGTAAAGTAATGAAAAACTCAAGGCAGAAAATGCTATAAGAGTGGTGTCTGTCTTTCTTCTCTATTCTATGTGAATATCATTCTGTTTAAGGCTAAAACAGAGGAGTAGGGCACTGGCCCCATATGCCAGAGGTGGCGGGTTCAAACCTAGCCCTGGTCAAAAAAAAAAAAAATGCAAAAAAACTCCAATTCTTAAACAAAATGGTATTCACATTTTAAGACTTCAATTTGAATACCATATTTTTAAACGTAGTGCAATTGCTAAGTGATAACATACAGCATCTCTTTAAAATTGTTCGGTGGAAAAATACTTGTAGCTGGATACTTTATTTTGTCTCAATAAATAATGCCTTGATGTAAGTTTTAAACATAATTGAATATTTGTTTCCTGACTATGTTCTCATTACCAATGACTTAAGAAGTGCCACACTAGATAACTGGGAGGAATAATGTGAAATTGATACTTGGTATAAGGAGAAACTGGCATAGAAAAAGCAGCCATTGTTGGCCTGACCAAATTTCTGAAATGCTTGTGGGTTTTTCAAAAAGTTTCAAGATTTACTTAAATGTAATGCTACTGGGGAAAAGAAAATAATTATTTGACACACAGGAATTAAACCATGCATGAAAACTGAAATAATTTGTTTAAGTACATTCATCATAAATTTGTACTGAATTTTCTAAAAATTGTTTCTTTTGACGTGCAGAATGCTAAGATACAGTTAAGTACTTAATCTATATGAATATATAAATACATATAAATATATTTTGGTATAAATATGTGTATATGATAAATGAGAATATCTCTGAAAAATATGGTCTAATAATAACTTTAAACAGATTAAGACCAAAAGAGACATAAATATTAGTTTCAATTTTTTAGCCTAATGTTTACTGCTGCTTCTAGGTGTGATGTAATGGGACTAAAGCCCATCTTCCTGGGCACTTTATAATATAACTGAATGCAACAGCTCAATAAGAAATATGTACTAAGCTTTCCTAATGAGGTTTTATAGCCCCTTTAGGAATCGCCATATTCTCTTCAAAATATCACTTTTTTTTTCTTGCACTAAAACAACTTTAATATCATTCCATGCAAGAAGACTAAGGACTTGACATAAATATAAGAAGCAGGTATTGGTGGAGGGTAAAGCTGAAAGTTAATAAAAGTTGTAAAAAACATCCATCTGTGTTGGAATGAAAATAACTAGTAAAATATTTTACATTCTGAAGTATGACACATATACAGAAAACACCTGTGTAACCTGCACTCAGGTAAAAATATACACTGTGACTAACACCCCAGAAATGTGCTCTTCCAGGTAACAACCCCTCCCTCTTTACCAGCAGGAACTGCTACCCTGCGTTAGCCTACGCAATGGCTTCCTCACTTTTTGGTCTATTTTTATAGCCTAAATATGCATCCCCAAACAATATGACTTATGTCTAGAATGTATGTATATGAAATCATACAGTGTTCTTTTGTGTCATCAACATTAGGATAACATGTTGTCTGTGTTATATGCAGTAATAATTTGTTCAATTATATTGCTATATAATGTTCCATTACTTGAATACACTGTAATTATTTTATCCATTGTGTTGCTGATGAACCTTTGTATCTGGCTCCAGTCAGGAAGGGGGGAACTATGCCTATGGAGTGTTTTAATTAGTTTAGGACTGTCTCTCAGTGCACCTAGTGTGTCCTGGTTAGTTTCAGTGGTTGTGGAATACACAATTAGAATAAACATACGAAAGTCTGGTGTGACTCGGACATCATGTCCATGGCCATCAGAGTGAGGGAGGGCTATTAAGAAGAGGTGGTCAGTGCCTGTGGCTCAGTGGGTAGGGTGCCAGCTCCATATACTGGGGGGTGGCGGGTTCGAACCCAGCCCCAAGCCAAACTGCAACAGAAACATGGCGGGGCGTTGTGGCGGGTGCCTGTGGTCCTAGCTACTTGGTTGGCTGAGGCAAGAGAATTACCTAAGCCTAAGAGTTGGAGATTTCTGTGAGCTGTGACGCCATGGCACTCTACTGAGGGTGATAAAGTGAGACTCTGTCTCTAAAAACAAAAAAATGATAAGAAGAGGCAAATGGAAGCTCTCCCTGTAGGGAGCTGTGGTAGGCAGAATTCTAAGTGACCCTTGCAATTCCTGCCACCTGGTATACACACCCTGTAAAATCCTCTCATTTGAGTATGGGAGGGACCAGTGATGGTAGAATAAATCTCAATAAACCAGTAACTGAACCAATTGCAAGTGAAAAAAAATACGTTAGTAGGAAAAAAGATGGTCAAAGTAGATAAAAATAAAATCTAATGTGTTATTTGTAAGGGTAACCTATAGCATGTTAATAAATAGAAAAAAATTATATCAATTAAAAATTAAATGAAGAAAACTGATGTAGATATGTAAGTATCAGATAAAATAAATCTAAGGCAAAAAAGAGTTTATTACATGGAGATAAGAAAAGTCACTTAACTATGGCAAGAGGTTACCTTAACCTGGAAATTATACTAATTTTAAACATACATACATACACCAATAATATAGCCTAAAAATATATAATACAAAAACTGAAAAAAATATAAGAAAAACTAGACAAATCCCACAATGATAAATGTAGATCTAAATACACATCTCTCAGCAATTGATAGAAAATATTTTAATAGAATTATTTAGAAAATTGACCTAATGGAAAAATATAGGCCAGTACACCTAACAAATACTGAATATATTTTCTTTAAAATTGCAAAAGTATTTTTTTTTTTTTGAGACAGAGCCTCAAGCTGTCACCCTGGATAGAGTGCTGTGGCATCACAGCTCAGGGGATTCGAACCTGCCAGCTCAGGTGTACATGGCTGGCACCTTAGCCCATTTAGCCACAGGCTCCAAGCCTGCAAAAATATTTTTTTAAAGTGAATAGATGTTGGATTGCAAACTAAGTCACAACTCCAATGGATCAGACTCATGGAGAATATCTTCCTTGTTAGGGGGTAAGATAAGGACCACCAACTCAAATTAGAATTTCAAAAAGGAGTCTTTTATTAACCGCAGGCCTGTCTCAGCAAAATCTGATGCAGACTAAGTGAGAGAGCATTTAGGGGTCTGAAGTTGGGGTTTTTCTAGTCTGAAAGTTGGCAAAGAGCCAAACAGGTGGCTGAAAGTTAGCAATTAGAAGCAAAAAGAAAGTTGGCAAAAGAAGCAAAAAGCAAGCACAGGGTCACGATGACCCCTTTTACACAAGTGAACCTTGCAATTTAGCAGATTAGCAGATAGGTAACATAAAGGTCACATAAAGCAGATCTGGCAACACATTAAGCAGATTTGGCAATTAGCGAGTAAGTAAAACAATTTGTCACAGCACTTAGCTTGTTAACTCTTCTTGACAGTACTTGGCTCATTAGTTCTTATCTTGTTCTGTTCTGGCCCAATCTGGACGCATCTAAGAGTAATGGTACTTGGCATCATTTCATTTACCTCTTTTTCCCCTTCCTCCTACCAGGGCGGGGTGGGGGGTGGTGGTGTGAGGCCACCAGCATCCATCTTACAAGGATGATAAGGCAGCTGGCACCCATCTCATCCTGATCATAAGAGAATTAAGCTAGAAATAAACATAACATATGTTAATTTGCTGTATGTAAATTAATACATTTTAAAAGTAAATAACGAGCTGGTGGTCATGAGGCCACCAGCATCCATCTTACAAGGATGATAAGGCAGCTGGCACCCATCTCATCCTGATCATAAGTGAATTAAGCTAGAAATAAATATAACATATGTTAATTTGCTGTATGTAAATCAATACATTTTAAAAGTAAATAACTAGTCAAAGGAGAAATTCTAAGGAAGATTAGAAAGTAGTTAGAACTGAATAATAACAAAAATACTACTCACTAAAATTTGTGGAATATAGCTAAATCATTATTTAGAAATAAAGGATAAGTTAATCAACTAAGTAAGCACTTAGTTTAAGAAGTTACAGAAACAATAAAAAGTTAAACCCAAGGAAGGTGCAAAGCAGAAAATAATAAACATAAAAGCTAAAATTAATGTTATAGAAAAAGTAAAAATAGTAGAATAGAATAGTTGAGCCAGGAGTTTTGACTTTAAAAAGTTTATTAGGAAAACAAAGAAAGGAAGAAAGGGTACATGAGACCAATATCAAAAATAATAAAAGTGGTTATCATAGGTGGGGGAGAAAGCTAAAGATAAAAACAAAAAAGGTATGTGATGACTTTAGGATACTTTAAAATGTAAAATATCTCATATTGAGATACAAAAAAATTGGATAAATTGTTAGAAAAATCACTTATTAAAACCAACTCAGGTGAAAAGTGTAGAAAATGTGAATATTCTTATAATCATGAAAGAAATTGAATCTATTGTTAAATATCTTCCCATAAATATATCCAGGTCCAGATCATTTCTATCAAACATTCAAGAAGAAATAATTCTAACCTTTTTTTTTTTTTTTTTGAGACAGAGCCTCAAGCTTGTCACCCTGGATAGAGTGCCATGGCATCACAGCTCACAGCAACCTCCAATTCCTGGGCTCAAGCGAGTCTCCTGCCTCAGCCTCCCAAACAGCTGGGACTACAGGCGCTCGCAACAACGCCCGGCCATTTTTTGGTTGCAGCCGTCATTGTTGTTTGGCGGGCCCAGGCTGGATTCAAACCTGCCAGCTCAGGTGTACGTGGCTGGCGCCTTAGCCCGTTGAGCCACAGGTGCCGAGCCAATAATTCTAATCTTAACACAAAGTGTTCCAGAAAGTAAGAAAAGAGGAAACACTCCATGTTATGGTTAATTTCATGTGTCACCTTGACCGGCCCACCCAGTGCCTAGACTTTTGGTCAAAAACTATTGTGGGTATGTCTGTGGGTATTTCTGGATGAGATTAACTTTTGACTTGGTAGATTGAGTAAAGATTGCCCTCCCCAACATGAGTGGCCCTCACTCAATCTCTCAATTGAAGTTTTGAATAAAACCAAAGGCTTTCATGCAAATAAGAGGGAAAACCATGTGAGCTGGGACACTGATTTCTTCCTCCCTTTGGACTCCAACCAGAACAGGCTCTTCTTGATCTTGAGCCCTCTGTCTTTCAGACCGGCACTACTCCATCAGCTGTCCCGGGTCTCCAGCTTGCTGACTGCAGATCTTGGAACCTCTCAGTTTCCATAATTGTATAAGCCAATTCCTTGTAATAAATCTCCTCTTTCTCTCTGCCAATAAATCTCTTCTCTCCCCGACCCCCCCACTCCCACACTTGCACACACTTCCTGTTGATTCCCTTTCTTGGCAGAGTTAGACTTTGTCAGTGAGAAGTGGGGTGCTGCTGTTGGAAATAACTAAAAATGTGTAGCTGGCTTTGGAAGAGTTTTAAGGTGCATGCTAGAAAAAGCCCACATGACTATTTGGACTATTGGTAGAAATATGGGCATTGACAGCAATTCTGTTGATGAAAATGAGAAGCAGGTTACTGGGGACTAGGGAAAGGCCATCTCAGTATAAAGTGGCAAAGAATTTGGCAGATTATACCTTAGTATTTTGTAGAAGGCAGACCTTGCAAGCAGTGGGATTAGATGTTAAGCAGAGGAGATTTTTGAGCAAATATTGGAGATGCATCTTGGATCCTTCTTCACCTATATTGAAAAAAGAAGAGACAGAGATAAATTGAAAAATTAATTGTGAAGCAAAAAGGAATGATAAAATAGAGATTCTCAGCAAAAATAATCTCTCATGACAAAAAAGTGAGAAAGCTTGTTCTGAAGAGCCACAAGGGATGTCACGGAACAGCCATTTGATGAAGAGAATATGGGTGAGACCTATGGGCTTCATTATCCATCTCAGCAGAAGTTAGGGATGAACATGAAATTATCCTAGCACAGTTACTGACAGTTTGATCTAAAGGGGACAGAGAAAGTGGGATGGAATAAAGCAAGGCTATTGTGCCTCTTGGATTCTGCAGGACACGACTGTAGCATTATTCTTCAAGGAAAGGGAAGAATGACCCCAAAGGTGATTCAGAAATGGTTCAGAGGGACCTGCCACTCCCACCACTGGCCTAGGCCATAAGGCTGTGTTGCCCTTGATTTCAGAGGTTGGGCCCCCCCTGGAGAGCCACAGCGGTGGGCCTTCTTAAAGAGTCATGCAGGACGATGCCCTGCAGAACTGCGCTGGTGATGCTGCTACCTAGTGGCCCTGAAAAACAGGACACTGAACCTCAGATTACTCTTGAGCCTTGAAGTCTAATGGAATTTACCTTGCCAGATATTGGGCTTGCTTGGGACCTGTCACTCCTTTCTTCTTTCCTATTTTTCTCTTTTAGAGTAGGAATGTCTATCCCATGTCTGTACCACCATTGTATTTTGGGAGCATGTATCTTACCAGGTTTCACAGGTTCACAGCTGGAGAGGAATTTTGCCACAGAATAAGTCAGTCATACTTCGAGTCTCAGCCATGCCTGATTTAGAGATATTAGGTCAGACTTTGGAGTTTAGACTTCAGACTTGAAGCTGGAATTATTATTTTTCTATTGAGACAGAGTTTCACTTTGTTGCTCTCAGTAGAATGCTGTGGTGTCAGAGCTCACAGCAACCGCAAACTCTTCTGTTCAAATCATCCTCTTGCCTCAGCCTCCCAAGTAGCTGGGTACTACAAGCACCTGTCACACGCCTGGCTAGCTTTTTAGAGATGGGGTCTCGCTCTATCTCAGGCTGTTCCTGAACTCCTGAGCTCAGGCAGTCTACCTGTCTCAGCCTCCCAGAGTGCTAGGATTACAGGCATGAGCCACTGTGCCTGGCCAAAGGGACTTTTTCAATAAATTACTAGAATTAAGAGAGTTTAGCAAAGTGGTTGACTACTGAGTCAATGTACAGAAATCAAATGTATTTCAACATATCAATAACAATGTTAGATAATTACCTTTTATAAAAGATGATGTTTAAAATAACACAAAGGGCTGTACATGGTTATACAACAAATACAACAAACAAAGGGCTCCTATCCAGAATATACAAACAGCCCTATGTAAGCCAATAAGACAAAAAGAATAAACCTAGTAGGAAAGTGGCAAGAAGCTTAACAGACAATTAATAAAAGCAGAAATCCAAATAGCCGATAAACATATTAAAAGTTTAATATGCCCTGGCTCGGCGCCTGTGGCTCAACGGGCTAAGGCTCCAGCCATGTACA
The DNA here is from genome assembly GCA_963573935.1 of Arctocebus calabarensis. Lineage (NCBI taxonomy): Eukaryota > Metazoa > Chordata > Mammalia > Primates > Lorisidae > Arctocebus > Arctocebus calabarensis. The sequence goes on from CAUYON010089003.1 coordinate 20,367, forward strand.
CCTGAGCTGGTGGGTTCGAATCTAACCTGGGCCCGCCAAACAACATTGGTGGCTGCAACCAAAAAATGGCCGGGCTTTGTGGTGGGCTCCTGTAGTCCTAGCTACTTGGGAGGCGGAGGCAAGAGACTCGCTTAGCCCAGGAATTAGAGGTTGCTGTGAGCTGTGATGCCACTGCACTCTTCCCAGGGTGACAGCTTGAGGCTCTATCTCAAAACAAAACCAAACAAAACAAGTCAGACCCTAATGTTAATTAACAGAACTATTTCCTATAAATAGCTACTTGTTAGATTAAATTAAATTGTTTGGTCTATTTTTACCCAAAACATTGCTATTTACATTTGAACAATCAAGACTTTTATCTGTTTCTTTTAGCCTTTTCCCTGGTGGCTTTGTCATTCTTTGACGTGAAGCAGCAGCCCTTCCACGCATTGTCATGAACCAGACTCCACCTTGTCCTGTGTCAGGCCGCAGCAGCCAGCAGAAGCATCTGGAGACGGGAAACTGACAGTTGTGTGGATGCTAGACTAGGTAGGTAGCTTTTGTCTGAATGAATGACTTGCTTCTGCCTCAGGCTGATTTCCTTCTGTGTTGTGGTGTAAGACCTAAAAGTCAGGTTCAATATTATGTGCTGCCCTGACAGCTGGTAAAATTGGGATGGTTAACCCTACTCAGCTCTTCTGGACAAGGGTTCCCATTTAAACAACCCTGCATGTCACCAGGACCAGGTATGGCCCCTGGTTATCCGTTAACATGGAGCTTCAGTTGACTTCCAGCCCACAGGGAAATTCTTACGAGCCAGTTATAACCTGCTGTGGAAACCCAGTGCACCCCATCCTCCTGCTATTACCGATTTGGCCTCCTACAGCCCCTGCTTAGCTACCCTGCTCCTGAGCGCAGTCTCAGCACAGAGCAGGTGGTTGATTGATGCTGTTAAATGGACTAGAATCTTTTCAGTGAGTCCTTTGGTTTTGCTCCGGTCAGTGCTGGCGATCCCTGGTCAGAGAGTGGATGTATAATATTACCTTCTTCTTGCTGCAGTTTCCTACCAAACATTGTCCCACAATTTCAGCAGCCCTGACTCTCCTTTGTTTTTCTGCTTTTGGATTTTGTTTCTGTGAGTGTTTTGTTTTCCATGAGAGAGTTTTCTCTGATACAGGTTTCTTCTGAAATGCAACCTTTCTTTTACTACAACAGGCATTCTCTCTCAGCTCCACAGAGTGCCTCTTGTCCACTTTTTAAAGCCCCCTCTTGTGCCAGGCCCCTCTAGTCATCCCAAAACTCACACAGATGTCTTGGGGGAACACCTGTTATCAATCTTTCTCAAAAACTAGGAGAAAGCAAAATGTGTGGTAAGATGAGTGAAGGTTTATTCTGAAAAAGTTGACAAAGTAATTTGGTTTTGACCTGGGAGTATAGTGGAAATGCGTTAGGAGCTTTTTTGAGGTGCAGGCAGGGGCTCAATTGAGTAAAATTTTGATGTGGTGGGCAACATTATATATTCTTGTTTTGCAATCAAATAATTAATAACTTTATAACATCTCTTTAAGATTGTAGAATATATTTTTCTCTTTGTGGTTTTTGTGGAGCCATATATTATTTTTATCTGTATGTAAAGGTAGAGAACCTGGAGTATTAAAATTAAAATTTCTGGAGTATAAAAAAAAATTTCTACCCATGCTATCTGCATTAAAATCAGCTGTTTCAGGCTCAGTGCCTGTGGCTTAAGTGGCTAAGGTGCCAGCCACATACACCTGAGCTGGCGGGTTCGAATCCAGCCTGGGCCTGCCAAACAACAATGACAGCTGCAAACAAAACAAAAAAAATAACTGGGCGTTGTGGCGGGTGCTTGTAGTTACAGCTACTTGGGAGGCAGAGGCAGGAGACTCGCTTGAGCCTAGGAATTGGAGGTTGCTGTGAGCTGTGATGCCACAGCACTCTATCCAGGGGGACAGCTTGAGGCTCTGTCTCAAAAAAAAAAATAAAATAAAATAAAATCAGCTGTTTCTCTCATCACATCTGCTTAGCCCAAGGCATTTCTAACCTCTGTCTCTTGTTCCAGCTTGTTTTATCTATACTGGCCTGGGAAGTCACAGGGCTCAGTAAATTGTAATGACAGTGGAAATCCCCAGAAGAGACTGGCCCCAAACCAGTTTTAGAATGAGAAGAAAACCACTGTGTGCTTAGGCTCCTGGATTACTTGGTTGATTTATGGTTCCACACATAAGCAGGTTATCTACATTTTCAGACTGTATTATTGACTTGACTCAGTTTAGCACACTGCTTTTCTGTTGAGTTGGTGATATTGGACGAAGGTACTTTTCATGATGGTTGAGGGGGCCGACTCAGAGCCCGGCTACCTGAGCCCTTGCTGTGTAGACTCAGCTTGATGCTTAGCTTCTTAAATGCCCACTTTCTTCAAGTGTAAGATGAAGAAATATAAAAATGATAAACCTACACCTTTAGCTTATTAAGACAATTAAATGGGATTATGTCTGTAACATGCTTGAGACTTTGACCATCTCTGTGGAAATGCTTTCAAGAAAATCATCACTATTACCCTGGCAGGCCCCAAGTTCCCAAGGGCTGCAATGTTGGAAAGTTAAGAGCTCCTACTGCAAACCAGTTCATTTGGTTAAAAACAACAAAAACCTAAAGGAACCACGAGCGACAACAGAAGGCAGGCCTGAAAGATACAGCCATCTGTGAAGCCCCAAACACAGCTCATCATCACTTTCCGGATGACTGAAGCTACAGCGACTCTTATTCTTTAAAGTCCTCAGTGCCACCAAACATGGCTTGGAGACATGTTACTGAATGTTGCATGTGACAAGCTCTCATGGCATCGGCAGGGAGAGCCAGACGCAGAAGACAAGATGAACTCGAGTGTATGGCAAAGAGAAGCAGGGGTTTTACTGTAAGCCAGTGGCAACGTGGCTGTATAAAAGGTTAGTGCATTCTCAGAATCAGCAGTGAAGCTTGCGTGTCACGGCCAGCCTGGCCCCCTATCTGCCCCACCCTACTAGGGAAGAGCCACAAAGCGATGCTCCTGGTGCTCCCAGCACCACAGTACTAAGGGCTGCTTGTTTTCCGTGGGAAATTTGGAGAAGAGAAGAGGACAGAGAGGAGAGGGGAGTTGTACAAGAGCCCCGTGAGCCTGTGCAGAATAGCGAGGAGGAGCAGGAGGAGGAGCTGCTGAGTGGAGATCTGTGGGGTACGAAAGGCGGAGCAGAGAACGTGCCACTGGCTGGTGCAGTTGGCACCTGCCCCACAGGCCTCAGGGCACGGCAGCCTCTTCAGAGAGGCAGCAAGTTCTCCTACTCTGGTATCAGGTTGGCACGGTGACATCTCAATTCCTTTTCAGTTCTGATGTTGTAATTCCAAATGATCTGGTCTAGTCATAATGTGCCTTGTTTGTCTCCTTCCCAGGATCTGTTTGGACACTGGACAAGTGCACTGAGCCCAGGCCAGGGCTGCCTAGGTCTCTGTGAGGACGTGCAGGGTCTCACTAGGAAATAAAACCCACAAGTCTTTATGTGGACACAGACTTTGATTTCTCTTGCTCTTCTCACCCCCACCACATGCTCCCAAACAGGCAACCAAGGATGGCTTTCACAGATGTGTAAAGAGGAATCTCAGATCCAACTGGGAGCACACAAAAGGGAGTTCCCAGATACTTTAGGAAAAGAAGCAGCTGAAAGCTCAATGACCAGGTAAACTGAAACCCATTGATCAGAAAGAATAAAGCCAAGCTGAAGGAATTATTAAATTAAACTGACTGCTATCCTCTAAGAGAAAAGTGAATCCTGTGTCTAGCAAAAAGAATCAATCAGCAAGGCTCTGTGCAGTGGCTGTAATCCCAGTGCTTTGGGAGGCTAAGGCAGGAGGATCCCTTGAGGCCAAGAGTTTGACACCAGCTTAGGCAACATAGCATAGGGAGACCTTATCTCTACAGAAAATAAAAAATACTAGCCATATGTACGTGGACAAGCACCTATAGTCCCAGCTACTTGGAAGGCTGAGGCAGGAGAATCTCTTGACACCTCAAGTTCAGGTTTGCAGTGAACTCTGAATGTATCGCTGCACTCTTATCTAGGCGATGGTGTGAGACCTTATCTCTTACTTTTTTTAAAAAGGAATGAATGTAAAACCTAAAGGTAAAAAACTGTATTTTTGGTACAATATACACAGTAGATGGCTGAAAGAACAGAATTGATGCTATTTATTTGAATTAATGAATGGGAAGATTAGACTCAAGGATATCTCAAAAGTGTATGGGTTGTAGACAGAGATGCAAAACGTGACAGAAAGGTGAAGAGGAACTTGTGTCCTTGTGCTCACTAAAGCAGCACATATGCTAAAATGGCAACGCTACAGCGCAAGGGTGACATACAGAGGCATGACGCATTCTGTATTTTTTTACTTGAAATTTGCAAAGACGGTAGATTTGAAATGTTTGCATCATAAAATAGTGGCATGTATATGAGGAGCTGAATATGTTAATTAGCTCGACTTAATCATGCCACATTGTATATGTACATCAGAACATCACATCGTACCCCATAAGTGTAAATAATTTTGATTGATCAATAAAAAACAAAATAAAGAATGGATTAAACAAATAAATGAACATATGTTCTCTGTGAAAAAATGGATATGTCATTTCGAATTACATTTTTAAGGAATTTATGTATAAAGGCATGGTGTGGTTTTGCTGTGCATCGTTTATGCAGAGGAAAGCACATCCTGAGAGTTCAGTTCAAAAACAAAAAGCAAAGCCTTCCTAACCTTGGTGCATTGCAGTGTGTGAATTTGATTTGGGTGCATATAATTGCAGAAATCAAATACAGGCGTGGGGAAATATTACCTCTTGCTCACTTAGCATCGATTCTTAGCAGCAGCAGGTTTAGATAAAATCTGTGATCAATGAACTATTACAACTAAATAGTCTCTCATTCCCAAGAGAGGAGAAGAATCTCTAATTATTTTCTGAAAATAGTTTTCTTTTGTTACAAAAGCAATATGCTTTCTATATAGAAAACAAACAAAATCTTAAAAATTATTTTTAATTATTATGGGTACATAATTGGTATATATATTTATGGGGTATATGTGATGTTTTGATATAGGCATATAATGTGCAATAATCAAATCAAATAACTGGGGTATCCAACACCTCAAGTATTTATCATTTCTTTGTGTTAGGAACATTCTAATTCCAAATTAGATATTTTAAAATATAAACAAATAATCTTTGGCTATAGCCACTCTGTTGTGCTATGCAATACTAGATCTTATCCTATCTAAGTGTATTTTTGTATGCCTTAACCATGATTGCTGGATCGTATGGTAGTTCTTCTTTTTTGAGGAACCTCCATCCCGTTGTCCGTAGTCATTGTACTACTGTACATTCCCACCAACAGTGTACAAGGATTCCCCTTTATCCTCCCTCTCTGCTACTTTCCCCAACTTCTAGTAACTGTCATTCTATTGTCTCCTTGAGTCCAATTGATTTAATTTTTAGCTCTGCCATATGAGTGAGAACTGTGAAATTTATCTTTTGGTGCCTGGCTTATTTCATCTTATTTCATAACATAATGTCCTCTAGTTCCATCCATGCTATTACAGATGACAGGATTTCATTCTTTTTTGTGGCTAGATAATATTCCATTGTATTTATAATATACCACATTTTCTTTATCCATTCATCCACTGATGGACACTTAGGGCGGTTTTATATCTTGGCTGCTGTAAATAGTGCTGCAATAAACATTGGAACTCAGAAATCTGTTTGGTGTACTGATTTCCTTTCTCTTGGATATTTAATTGCTGGATCATATGGTAGTTCTTCTTTTTTGAGGAACCTCCATCCCGTTGTCCATAGTCATTGTACTACTGTACATTCCCACCAACAGTGTACAAGGATTCCCCTTTCTCTGCATCCTTGCCGGTATTCATTATTGCCTGTCTTTTATTTTAACTTATTATTATTATTATTATTTTTTTTTTGTAGAGACAGAGTCTCACTTTATTGCCCTCGGTAGAGTGCCGTGGTGTCACACAACTCACAGCAACCTCCAGTTCCTGGGCTTAGGTGATTCTCTTGCCTTAGCCCCCCAAGTAGCTGGGACTACAGGTGCCCGCCACAATGCCCGGCTATTTTTCTGTTTTTGCAGTTCGGCTGAGGCCGGGTTTGAACCTGCCACCTTCAGTATATGGGTCCAGTGCCCTACTCATTGAGCCACAGGCACCGCCCTTTTATCTTATATTTTGAGACAGCATCTCACTTTATCACCCACCATAGAGTGCTGTGGTACCATAGCTCACAGCAACCTCCAAATCTTGGGCTCAAGGGATTCTCTTGCCTCCGCCTCCCAAGTGGCTAAGACTACAGGTGCCCGCTATTTTTAGAGACAGGGTCTCCCTTTTGCTCAGGCTGGTCTCTAGCCTGTGAGCTTAGGACAATCCACCTGCCTCAGCCTCGAGAGTGCTAGGATTACAGGTGTGAGCCACTTCTCTTATCAATTCCCTGTATTTCGGTGCTGGCCCCATACCAAGGGTGGCAGGTTCAAACCCAGGCCTGGCCAAACTGCAACAACAAAAAAATAGCTGGGCATTATGGTGGGAGCCTGCAGTCCCAGCTACTTGGGAGACTGAGGCAAGAGAATCACCTAAGGTCAGGAGCTGGAGGTTGCTGTGAGCTGTGTGATGCCACAGCACTCTACTGAGGGTGAAAAAGTGAGACTCTGTCTCTATACACACACACACACCAAAAACAGCATTTTAATTGGGGTGAGATACCCCTTTGTAATTTTAATTTGCACTTCTCTGATGACTAATGATGTTGTACACATTCCCTTTACCTATTGGCTATTTGTGTGTCTTCTTTTGAGAAATGTGTCTTCAGGTCTTTTGCCCATTTTTTCATTAGATTACTTAATTTTTTTCTATTGAGTTGTTTCAGCTCCTTATACATTTGAGTTATTAATCCCTTGTCAGATGAATGGTTCACAAATATTTTCTCTCATTCTGTGGGTTGTTTTTTCACTTTGTTAATTGCTTCCTTTGCCCTTTAGAAGCTTTTTAGCTTCATGTGATCCCATTTGTCCATTTTTGCTTTGGTTGTCTATGCTTTTGATCTAGAAATCTACACCTAAACCAATGTCCTAAAAAACCAGAATTTTTGATTCAGGAATTTTTCTATCAATCTCTTTCTTTTTTAGATAGATGCCAGAAAGTGTTTTGGCTTTTTTTTTTTTTTTTAAAAAGGTTTACAGACAATAGAAAGCAAAAATAACTTAAAACAGAACCTCTCGATCCTGGCTGTGACCCACAATTTTAGTTGCTTAAAAAAATTTAAACTCACAAATAGATTATCTATAACAATGCAGTTAGCTTAGAATTAAAATAACAAGTTCAAATCTACTATCCCTCAACCATATGCCACCGATTTTTTTTTACTTTTTATTTTTTTTTGTTTTCCTTTATTAAATTATAACTGTGAACATTAATGCATGTATGGGGTACAATGTGCTGATTTGATATACAATGTAGAATGCTTACATCTAACTGATTATACTTAGGATCTTTAGCTAACCCTCAACTACCTGTGTGCCACCTCTCACACCTCCAAGTGCTTACTACTTTTTATGGTCACTGGATAAATTTTAAATTATCTTCGGTGTATGTAATATTTCTGAAAATAGATTTTTCTTTTTTTTTTTTTGAGACAGAGACTCAAGCTATCACCCTGCATACAGTGCCATGGCATTACAGCTCACAGCAACCTCCAACTCCTGGGCTTGAATTCTCTTGCCTCAGCCTCCCAAGTAGCTGGGACTACAGGCACCCACCACAACGCCCAGCTATTTTTTTTTTTTTATAATTTTGTTAAATCATAATTGTGTACATTGGTGCAATCATGGGGTACAATGTGCTGACTTCATATACAATCGTACTGTTAAAGATAGCCTTCATGGCATTTTCATAATCACTATATGAAGACATTGATATTCTACATTTAATAAGTTTCACCAGTACCCTGCTAAGATGCACCATAGGTGTGATCGCACTAATTGCCCTCCCTCCACCCATCCTCCCCCCTCCCCTCCCCTCCCTTTTCCTTTTCCCTGTATTCTTGTGCTATAATTGGGTTTTAGCCTTCATATGAAAGCTATAAATTAGCTTCATATTAGGGCTGAGTACATTGGATACTTTT
>CAUYON010089005.1:0-10032 GCA_963573935.1 Arctocebus calabarensis
AAAAAAAAAAAAAAAAAAAAAGCAAAAGGTACAAAAATTCTTGTTTAAATTATAATAGACTTTAGAATATTAATTCCTACATATATAAGTAAACATATGGAGGAATATATATATATGTAGGAATTAAGACTTTATATATATATATATATATTTATTTATTTATTTATATGTAAAGAATAAGACAAAATAAAATGGTAAATGCTCCCAATAACTGCAGTTTTGTCTATTTTCTATAAATCAAGGAAAATTTTGGCTTGTCTCTAAAAAAACACTTTCTTATTTTCAAATAATCATAGATTCACAGAAGTATAAAAAATACTTATGGATATTTTTTAAAAATCCTAAAGTATATTTTGCCCTTTATCCCCTCAAAAGAACACTCTGTGTAATAGTAGTAAAATATAAAGCCAGAAAGTTACATTGGTATAATCTACAGACTTGATTCTGAGTCCACCAGTTTTAAATGCACTCATACACTCATCTCTCTCCCTCCCTCTCTCTCTCTCTCTCTCTATGTATAGATCTATAGAATTTCTGTCGTAGTAAAATACACATAAAACTTATCTTTTGAAGCATTTTCAAGTGTATATCATTGAGCGTATAGTACAGTGACATTAAGTATATTCACAGTGTTGTGCAACCATCACCACCAGCCATCCACAGAACTTTGATTTCGCAAAACTACAACTTTGTACCCATTCCTCCCCGTACCTGGTAACCACCATTCTACTTTGTCTCTATGAATCCGCCTACCCTAGGTACCTGGAGTGAGTGTACTCATGCAATATTTGTCCTTTTGTGACTGGCTTATTTCAATTCTCATCATGTCCTCAAGGTTCTTCCCTGTTGTAGTATGAGTCAGAATTCCATTTCTTTTTACTTTAAGGCTGAATAATATTACATCATATATATGATATATGTATATCATATATATAGAAAGAGATATATATCATATATATCTCTCTTTTTTTATTCAATCATCCATCAACATTGGGAGAATGTATTTGTATTTCACATGTCTGGAAATGGACAATAAGGCCAGGCACGGTGGCTCATGCCTATGATCCCAGCCCTATGGGAGGCCGAGTTGGATGGATCGACTGAGCTCACAGGTTTGAGACCAGCCTGAGCAAGAGCCCATCTCTAGAAGTAGCCGGGCATTGTGGCAACGCCTGTAATCCCAGCTACTAAGGAGGCTGAGGCAAGAGAATTGCTTGAGCCCAAGAGTTTGAGGCTGCTGTAAGCTAGGATGCCACAGTACTCTACCAAAGGGGACAAAGTGAGACTCTGTCTCAAAAAATAAATCGAGGGATGGAGGGAAGGGAGGGAGTTAGGGAACTAGCAGGGCATTAAAAAATTAAAATTAAAATTAAAATGGATAATATATCTCACATTTTTTATCCAACCATCCATTAACAGACATGTGGATATTTTCTGCTTTTGGCTATTGTGAAAAATGCTGCTATGAACGTGGCTGTAGCAGATACCTGAGCCCCGAATTTCAATTCCTTAGAGTATATACCCAGAATTGGAATTGTTGGATCATTTAGTAGCTATTTTTAAATTTTTGAGGAACCGCCATACTATTTTCCTTAGCCGCTATACCATTTTATATTTTCACCAGCAATGCCCAAAAGTTCCAATTTCCCCACATCTTCACCACCACTTTAGTTATTTTCCTGTTTTTTTTTATAATTTTATTGAATCATAATTGTGTACATTGGTGCAATCACAGGGCACAATGTGCTTCATATACAATCAGAAATATTTTGATCATACTGTTACAGATAGCCTTCATGGCATTTTCTTGATCACTATATAAAGACATTGATACTTATTAAAGATAGAGTATCAATGTCTTTCCTGTTCTTTTTTTTTTAAATAAGTGCCAGCCTAATGTGAAGTGGTATCTCATAATTTTGATTTGCATTTCCCTGGTTAGTGATGCTAAGCATCTCTTCAATATGATTTGACAACATGTACCATGGCTACAACCACAATGCAAAACTGCTCAGTCACCACAAGGCTCCTGCTACCCCTTTATAGCCACACTCTCACCCATGGCAACTGCTAACCTGTTCTCCATCTCTGTCATTTTGTTATTTCAACCAAATTTGTTATGTTAATAGAATCATATAATGTTTAACCTTTTGATATTGGGGTTTTTCATTCAACATAATTGCCTGGAGAGCCATCCAAGTTTATGCAAGTAGCAACAGCTCTATCCTTTTTACTGCTGCACAGTATTGCATGGTATAAATGTACGATAGTTGTTTGACCATTCCCTCATTAAATGATATCTGGATAGTTTCTACTTTTTTCTCCTCTGAATAAAGCTGCTATAAACATTTTTTGCACAGGTTTATATGTGGGAACATAAGTTTTCATTTATCTGGAATAAATACCCAATACTTCAATTGTTAGATCACGTAGTACATACGTGTTTAGTTTTATAGGAAACTGCCAAACTGGATTCCAAAGTGGCTGTATTATTTTACATTCCCACTACAACTATAACAGTGATACAGGTTTTCTGAATTCTCAGCATGTGATATTATCACCATTTTTATTTTAGCCATTCTGATAGGTGTGTAATGATACCTCACTGTGGTTTTAATGTGTAGCTCCCTAATGGCTATTGAGCAGAACATCTTTTCATGCCCTATTTTCCATCTGCACATCCTCCTTTGTGAAAATCCATTTTCAAACTGGATTGTTTTACTGCTGAATTTTGAGAGATCTTGATGTATTCTAGATATTGTCCATTTTTAGACATGTGAAGTACAAATACATTCTCCCAGTCTGTAGCTCATCCTCTTAACAGGGTGTTCTTCAGAGTGAAAATTTTTAGTTGTGGCTTTTCTTTTCATTTTCTGATGCAGTATTTGAAAAGCCATTTTTAATTTTGGTAAAGTCTAATTTATTAATGTTTCCTTTTGTGGGTCATGCTTTTGATGTCACAGCTAAGAAATAGTTACTAACCCAAGGTCACATACAAAAGCAAACCTCTAGGAGTTTTAAAGTTTTAACGCTTACATTTAGGTCCATGATCAATTTCAAGGTAATTTTTGTGTATGATGTGAATTAAAAGTCTGTCTGGCACCTAGATATTCAATTGTTCCAGCACTATATATTGAAAAGATTATCTTTACTCCATTGCAATATTGTGGTACCTTTGTGAATTCTTGTGTAGTTTTATTTCTGGATTTTTCATTCTATTCCATTGATCTTTGATGTCCATTCTTAGTCCAAGGCCATATTCAGTAGTGTTAGTCCTCAAACTAATTTTTTTCAACATTTTCTCAGCAATTCTAGGTTCTTTGTATTCCCATAAGCAATTTATATGTATAGACACAGTTCTACCAAAAATATTTACTCATAAAAGCAACTATGTGACTATGGCCCTACCACCTTGAACACATTTGATCTCATCTGCTCCCAGAATCTAAAACAGATTATGCCTGGTTAATACTTAGATGGGAAACCACCTGGGAATACAAGGTGTTGTAGGTTTAAAAAACAAACAGCTACATATAAACTGTAGCCTGTAACAGTAATTTATAACCTATGTGCTACAGTACACTGGCATGCTGTGAAAAGATCTTAGATGTCAAATGAAAATTTTTAAAGATCATTAATTAAATTATTTTCAAACACATTTAAAGTATAATAATTATACTCTTCTTTTTACCCTTTTCTTGGATCAACATAATTTAAGTGTGCTGCAGAAGTTTAACTATAGGTTCAAGTGTGTCATGAGATAAAACAGATTGAAAAACACTGGCCTATATACTATTCTAGATCTCTACCTTTTATAAGATTTTTCTCAACAATAGGCCATACTGTACTGTTAACCATGAGTTAAACCTCATCAACTTGCTACCCAATCATTTCTAGTAACATGAATGGCTGAAACTTATCAAAAATAATCTCAACCCGGCTTGGTGCCTGTGGCTCAAGCGGCTAAGGCACCAGCCACATACACTTGAGTTGGTGGGATCAAATCCCGCCTGGGCCTGCCAAACAATGACAACTGCAACCAAAAAATAGCCTGGCATTGTGGCAGGTGCCTATAGTCCCAGTTAGTTGGGAGGCAGAGGCAAGAGAATCACTTGTGCCCAAGAGTGGGAGGTTGCTTTGAGCTTTGATGCCACGGCACTCTACTCAACAGCTTGAGGCTCCATCTCAAAACAATAATAATAATAATAATCTCAACCCATAATAAAAAGGAAAAAATCTACAGAGAGAAAAGGAACACCAAGAATAAAATATTCAAAATGTTATTTGTCGGTTTTGTTGAGTAATATTACCAGTGGTGACTAGTTTTCTTTCCCTCCCTACATATTTTCCCAAATTTTCCAAAAAATGTGTATGTTGTATTATGACTTATTTTTCTTGCTTTTTGTTTGTTTGTTTGTTGGCCAGGGCTGGGTTTGAATCCACTACCTCCGGTATATGGGGCTGGCGTCCTACTCTCTTGAGCCACAGGCACCGCCCATGACTTATTTTTCTTATAGAACACATTGATCTTCAATGTTTAATTGTCTTTTTTTCCTAACTGTTGCTTTTGGATGGATAAATACAGCATTACCCTGTAAGTCGTCAGCATGAACACATCAGCATGTTTAGCACCAGACCTGGACTTTGCTTTCCTACTTCATAAAATCCAAGATAGAATGACAAACCTGATTCATATTTTATTTTACTCACTTACTACTGAATGACAAACCTGATTCATATTTTATTTTATTCACTTACTGCTGTGTTTCATAAATATTCAATAATCAACCTTGCTTGATTTATTCTGATCTTGATAAAATAAATTTTATTTTTTCCTCATTAGCCTCGAGTAATATGCAAATATGAAGCAATAACCAGCAGACAGGAAGGAAATGGGATTTCAATTTCACCAACAATAAATAATTTCTTTGTATTTCTTAGAGGCAGTGAGTTGAATACAATGAATACAAATTTCTTCCTTAAATCATACTATTAACCAAAATGTGTTCAACAGAACAGTAAAACCGTATGTTGGCAAAAATAAAGTATCAGCAAAAGTTGGCTAACTTTTCATGTGTGATGAAATGGTGAATGGAGTCTGTCAGTAGGGGAATCTCTGCCTTCTCTCAATAAATCAGGTGTCTTTCTTATCTTTTTTTGCTTTTTTAGACAGAGTCTCACTCTGTCACCCTGGGTAGAATATCGTGGCATCATATCTCACAGCAACCTCAAACTCTTGGGTTCAAGAGATCCTCTTGGCTCAGCTTCTGCAATAGCTGGCACCCACCATGATGCTCAGCTAATTTTTCTTTTTCTTTCTTTCTTTTTCTTTTTTTTTTTTTAATATAGACAGGTCTCACTCTTGCTTAGGCTGCTCTTGAACTCCTGAACTCGAGCAATCCACCCATCTCGGCTTCCCAGAGTGCTAGGATTACAGGCATAAGCCACCACCCCTGGCCTCCTGGCTTTATTTCTTGACCTTATGATCTATCACTATCATTAGTACAACTTCTTGATCCCTGGTCTTCCTGCGTTACATCAGTCCATTTGCTTCTACTTCCTTCGTTCCCCTCCACCTAGGCTGTTGGGTGCTGACCCTGAAAAACCACACACCCATTCCAGTTGTGCTTGGATACAGACCCAGTATCAATATCAGCTGGACACTCAATACTAAAAGGAAATTCTTTCACCTCATTTTACAGAGTTTCTTCTCCCATCAACTTGCAACCAAGGGTAGAAAGGAGATCTATAATTTGATAGAGATCATTTAAAACTCTCTCTTAAAGCAAGTAAGCAAAATATCCTGTCCAGGAGAAATTCAGTAAACCAACAATGGCACCAGAGAAAGCAGAATTTAATTACAGTATTGCAATGTATGACATTAAGAGATAAAATATACATATCCATATTACTACAGATCAGTGGGAAAACATCTGAGCATCTTCTCGTATGGATTCATTTACCAAAGCAACATCACTACATTAGTTCCAGGATTTATAGTAATCTCACACTAAATTCACTTCTTTTAACTAAACAAGTGCTCACGAGCAATGTGAGATTTTATGGTTCCTACCATATGCCATCACTATAATATGACATTCTCGGTTATACTTTCACTGTCTTACAAGTTATAAATAATGGATCAGTTGTGCTTTCTTAGTTTTACTAAGGATGAGCCCTTAGGCTGGAATATGCCAGCACAGTTATTTACACTTATACCTACCAAGTCTTTTTAATTATGAATTATTTTTAACAATGCCATTAATTTTGAAATAACAACTGGCTATTTAAATGGTGTCACATTTAAAAGTATGAAAATAATAAGCAATGTATAAATGTTTATCTCCCAGGAAACAAAAACTATCACAGAACTGGATAAATCAGACCAGAAAAGTAAAAGGCAAGTTAATTTAATAAGTATTTATTGACAACATACTGTGTGCCAGAGAATATTCTAGGTGTGGAGAGACAACAAAAATTTGGTCATTTTCCCAGCATGTATTCCCTACTTCCTAATAAAACCCTGATCCTAATCAGGTATTCACCTGTCCTTCATGCATCCCTTTAAGAGAAGATGGCCCATCCTATCCATGGGTAGGTCTGGATGGGTTATCCAAAGGTAATCCCTCTCCCACCACCAGTGATGGGTTCGGGAATGGGCCTTTGAGCCACCCTAGGCCAAAGATCCACAAAGACTGTTTTCCTGGGGACTTCCAGAAAAGATCTTCCTCAATCTTCTAAGGCCTTCATGAAACAACAGTCTTCTATGAATAATGTGTTGAAAAGAGAAGTTTGGAACCACTGCAGCTAGAGGACTTGAGGATGTGGTGGAGGGTAGAACTAGGACAGTCACACAAAAATGGAGCTGGAACTATGAGCTAATGTCACAATGAGTCCTACCCTACCTCTCAGAGTCCACATTGATGGGTACTAATAAATCTTATTATTCACTCAATCTTAAGAAATATTCTCTGTAAACATCTGAATCCACCATCTGAAGGTCATACATGGTCTCTCTGCATCAGAATTTCTAATCTGGGGAGAACACAGACACAGACTCAATATTCAACATTAGGATCCCCTAATGTCCTGTGCCCCCAACTCACCAAGGTATCCTTTCATTTCCAACTGGAAAACAATAAGAAACAATAAGCCATACACTGACTAACACTGAAAAGAAAATTACTAAGAGGAAGAGAATAAAAATGGCAGAGACCAGGCCAAAAGAAAAACCATCCGCAGAGAGAGTCATATTTCAGCTTTTAGTTAAACCATTAAATAACAGAATTTCAGATAGTTCTGAGGCAGCTGCAGGAATTTGGTCCTTTCTGACATTCTGCTACCCATTCATGTCTCATCAATTTTTAAATTAAAATATCACGTTAAACCGGCTTTATGCAATAAAACATCATGAATAAAGCAAGTTCTAGAATAGTATAAACAGTAAACCTACAAAATCACTTAAATAATTATAAATCCTTCTCATAAGAATAATTCTTATTTATTTATACATATATAAGGTATCGTTAACATCAATAAATAGAAACCAATTCTTTCATTTAAAGTTACAGTTTTATCTTTCTTACTCACCTGAAAGTTGCTGAAACATTCCTCAATATTCATGAGTAATAGCAACTGATCAATTACAAAAATCTGCTAAACAATTTTCTCCCTAGGAAGATGCTAAATCTGTATCAATTCAATATTATACATTTGTTTGTATGTTTTTTTCCCTTCCACAATAGCACAGACTAATTCTTCTCTGAAAAGTAAACATGAACATCAATATAGAACACTAAATACCTAAGTGTGCTATGACAGCAATGTAAGGGCATATCCAGGATAATAAATCAAACAAAAAATGAAGCTACTTCATCTAAGTTTTGAGCTTTTCTAATCAAGAACAAATAATTACTTATTAGATTCATGTATTCATTCATTTAATACATTTTTATTGAGAACCCATTATGTGCCAAGTACCATGCTGTTAAATTGGTGGTAGTACCCTAGACCCTGTTTTCATAAACATTTCCCTAAAGGGGAGGGGGGAGGATGGGTGGAGGGAGGGCAATTAGTGGGATCACACCTACGGTGCATCTTAGCAGGGTACTGGTGAAACTTATTAAATGTAGAGTATCAATGCCTTTATATAGTGATCAAGAAAATGCCATGAAGGCTATCTGTAACAGTACGATCAAAATATTTCTGATTGTATATGAAGCACATTGTGCCCTATGATTGTACCAATGTACACGATTATGATTCAATAAAATTATTAAAAAAAAAAAACTTGTTCTGAAAATCAAAGGTTTGGGAGCAAGTTTCAGTTCTAGAAGATTTAAGGACATCTCAAATTGTTACCATTTTCAGATAACTGAATTAGTTTTGGGAAAAGTGAAATTCCACAAATCTTGTACAGGAATGCGTGTTATATACATTTTCATGTAATATAAATAATTTGTGGTAGTGAGTACTTAATTATGAAACACATGTTTTGGCTATCTTAATTTCATAAAACATGGCTGTATCCTAGAAGTCTTTTTAGAATAAAAAATTGCTATTACTGTTAGTTTTTCCCTAAGGGACAGACTCAGTCACCCAGGCTAGAGTGCAGTGGCCCTATTATAGCTCACTGTCACCTCCACGTCCTGGATTCAAATGACCTTCCCACCTCAGCCTTCAGAGTAGTTAGGACTAAAGGAATGTGCACTATCACCCAGCCAAATTTATTTTTAAAAAAAATTTTTTTTTTTTTTTTTTAGAGACAGAGTTTCACTTTATCGCCCTCAGTATAGAGCCATGGCATCACAGATCATAGCAACCTCCAACTCCTGGGCCCAGGAAATTCTCTTGCCTCAGCCTCCCGAGTAGCTGGGACTACTGGTGCCTGCCACAACGCCCGGCTATTTTTTTTTTTTTGTAGAGGCAGAATCTCACTTTATCACCCTCTGTGGAATGCCGTGGCGTCACACAGCTCACAGCAACCTCCAACTCCTGGGCTTAAGCGATTCTCTTGCCTCAGCCTCCCAAGTAGCTGGGACTACAGGCGCCCACCACAAGGCCTGGCTATTTTTCTGTTTTTGCAGTTCAGCCGAGGCTGGATTTGAACCCGCCACCTTCAGTATAGGGGGCCGGCACCCTACTAGATGAGCCACAGGAGCCGCCCACCCGGCTATTTTTTTGTTGCAGTTCAGCCTTGGCAGAGTTTGAACCCACCACCCTCAGTATATGGGGCTGGTGCCCTACTCACTGAGCCACAGGCACCACACATAAACAGATTTTTCCTAGATAGGTGGTTTCTCTATGCTGCCCAGCTAGTCTTTTTTTTTTTTTTTTTTTTTTGTAGAGATAGAGTCTTACTTTATCACCCTCGGTAGAGTGCTATGGTGTCAGAGCTCACGGCAACCTCCAACTCCTGGGCTTAGGCAATTCTCTTGCCTCAGCCTCCCCAGTAGCTGGGACTACAGGCACCCACCACAATGCCCAGCTGATTTTTTTGTTGTATTTTAGCTGGGGCTGGGTTTGAACCCACCACCCTCCGTATATGGGGCCAGCACCTTACCCACTGAGCAGCAGGAGCCACCCCCGAGGCCGCATCCCCTCCCCCCCACCTCCCCAGCTAGTCTTAAACTCCCGACCTCAAGCAGTTCTCCCACCTTGGCCTCCTGGCATTACAGGTATGAGCCACTGGCCCTGGCCCAGAATTCATACTGACTTAGTTCCATTGTGAAAGATGGAATACCACTGCTTACTTAGTCACACCCTTCCTCCATATATACTCCAAAGTATTCCAATAAACTTAAATTGATGTTTCTTTTCTTTTTTTTTTTTTTTTTTTTTTTTTTGAGACAGAGCCTTAAGCTGTCACCTTGAATATAGTACTATGGCATCACAGCTCACAGCAACCTCCAATTCCTGGGCTCAAGCGAGTCTCCTGCCTCCGCCTCCCAAGTAGCTGGGACTGCAGGCGCCCGCCACAACGCCCGGCCATTTTTGTTTTGGTTGCAGCCGTCATTATTGTTTGGCAGGCCC
>CAUYON010089008.1:0-28173 GCA_963573935.1 Arctocebus calabarensis
CTTACAATCGTGTTTTGCCCCCAAAAGGTGTGGCACACACCAAGACCCCAAGACCCCAAGACCCCACCCCCCTTACTCCTTCCCTCTCTCTGCTCTTCCTTTCCCCACCCCTCCCTCATTCTTCCTCTCTCTGCTCTCCTCTTCCTTCACCCCCACCGTGCTGATGACCTTTTTTTGTGTTTGTGGTTTTTTTTTTTTTTGCTTTGGCAAGTTTGCAAGCAGAATGCACCACTTCCTCCCTTGTATGAGCCTCTATCCTCTGTCCCCTTTCAGCTATTTGGGACGGTTGCTCCACTCCCCTACCCCCAGAGTGACTTCAGACATAATGTGCTAAGCAAAGTAGAGGCATCATCAACCTGAATCCCTTAAAAATTTTGTGCTGAAAAATTATACCCTTGCCCACCCTGGAAAAGTGAGAAAATTCTCCATAAGTCTCTCCTGCTTCTGAAAATCTTTCTGGAGGCACTAACAGCTTTAACTCTGTTCTATCTATTTCTCTTAATTAAACTTTTTGTTTTACTCAGTTTTCCCCAAAGGGTAATATTGTGTAAAACCATAAGCCAAATCACAACTAGGATGTTAACCCTGATACAATCTTCCTATCTTACTCAGATTTCCTGAGTTTACTTGTACTGATTTGTGAGTGGGTGTGCAACTGCGTAGTTCTATGTAATTTTGTCATATTTGTAGGTCTGTGTATTCTCTACCATAGTCAAGATACAGAAACAGCTCCATGATCACAGAAATCACTCAGTTTATAACATCATGTACCTTCCCTAGGTCTAGAAACCTAGCAATATGTTCTCCACCTACAGAGTTTGTCATTTTGAGAATGTTACATCAGGTGCAATCATATAGTATGTAATCTTTCAAGACTGATTTTTTAGATATAAGTTATTATATGTATAAGTAATTTTTTTCTTTTAATTGCTAATTAGTATTACATAGTATGGATATATATCAGTTTGCTTAACTGCTCACCCACTGGTAGACATGTAGAGTCTATTTAGTTTTTGGCTATTACATATAAAGATTTCATGTACATTGATGGATAGATTTTTGTATAATCATGAGTTTTAATTTCTCTGGACTATTTGCCCAAGAGTGGAATTTCTGGGTCATTTGGAAATTGCATATTTAGTTTTATGAGAAATTGATGTACTCATTTCAAGAGTAACTGTACTATGTAGCTATTTCTGGGGATCCTTTTCAGGAACCCCCAGAAGGACCTTGAGAAAGTAAGGTCTGATAAAGTCACTGCCCAAGTCAGCCTCAGCTGGGGTATAGCACTGTTCTCAGGTCCCAGCTTCAGAGCATCCATCGTGAGAAGCAATGTTCCCAGATACCCTTCTTCTCACCCACCCTCCCCAATCATGGAGTAGTTTGAAACAGCAAACATTTTCCCTCATCCATGGTTGGTATCAATTGCTTCTCTTCTCTGAGAAGATGAAACAGCCTGAGGAGAATTTGAAGTCCAGTGCATCAGTTTCCTACACTGCCAAGCATCCTTTGCTTGGCAGTGGTTCTCAACCTGTGGATCGTGACCACTTTAGAGATTGAATGACCCTTTCACAGGGGTCACCTAAATACATCCTGCACATCGGATCTTTACATTACAATTCATAACAGTAGCAGAATTACAGGTACGAAGTAGCAATGAAAATAATTTTATGGTTGCGGGTCACCATAACACGAGGAACTATATTAAAAGGTCATGGTTGTTTATTGCAGCCCAATTCATAATTGCTAAGTCGTGGAAGAAGCCCAAATGCCCATCATCATTCGAATTTTTACATATTGTGAATACTCACTGTTTTCAGACACAAATACTCAAACACACATACACTTTCTAATTTTTATCTTCAAATATGTCTTCCCACTTTTGTCTTTTAAGTTGAAGGTTTTTGTTATATAAAAATTGTAATGGGTCAATTCATCAATAATTTCTGGTCTGGTTTGATTATCTGTGCATAGTGTAAGGAATAGTTCTCTTACTCCAACTTTAATAAAATAGTTTATTTACTTTTAGGAATCTCACAGTAGATTTTCCAATAGAGTAAAACTTACTTTGTATGTATTGTTTTTATTTATTTGTATTCCAATGTAGAACCGATGCTTCAGAACACTGCCACCAAAACTAGTGGGAGATGCATCAGGACCGTAGAATCCAAGAAGTCCCAGGGCATTCATTTCTTTGTAAGTTCATTCCTTCATTCATCTTCACTTTCTAGATTTACTCTACAAATTGGTCCTAGACTCCCTCAAGGTAGGCCTAATGAAGCCATAGATTCCTCCATGCCTGTTTACTATTGATTTAATTTACCTGTGACTTGTTCATTATAATATGATCACATGGGGAAACGAGTCATTAACCAAGGCAACAATTACACTAATGAGGATCAATTTAATCTTCTTTCCTGTGTTGTCAAACTTTTAATAACATTTTAGTTTATCCTGCTCTTGTGGTGAGGAAAAGAATGTAATCATCCTCTTTCATGTGCCTGTTTCATCACCATATCTGGGTAATCTATACGTGCTGCTATGAAATCACTGGTTTAGTGCTCTCTAATTTTACTAACTAACCTTGATATATTTCCCTCGTCTAATGTGATTCTTTCCTCTTTTGATCCATCTAATCATATAAACTATGGAAATTCTTGTAGGAAAAACAAAACCTGAAATACTGTTCTTCTGTTATTTTTGTTAGAATGTATTTCTAGGAAAAAAGGTGTGGTTTTTGAAAAACTGTTAATAAAGTACAAATGGGAACAACCATGGCAAATATAACAAATGTATTATTGGATATATATACATATATTTGCTTTACATAAAATATTAATACATTACATTTATATTCTATTATCTCTTTCAATAAGATCAATAATGGAACATTTATTATTTTTGTGAAGGAGGTTGGGTTTCCTGTTAAAGTTAATAAACAATGCTTCATGTTACTGATTTTCCTGAACAGATCACTGTCCCCATATATTGTAACGCAGTCTATCAACTTACCTGATACCAGAGTCTTCTTCATAAAATGGATATGAACATCACGGTGTGACTAAAAAAACCACATTATTTTTGCAGTGTAGAAGAATTGCTAAGCTTTTACCTCTTTTTTTGATTAATTTCATGCCTGACTCAGTCAGAGATTAGGCCTTGACACAGGTTATAATTAAATATTGAAATCATGAAGTGCAAGAATGTTTAATTTTTAAAATATGAGTTTTAATTTACCTCATACAGAGAATAGCTCTGGTCACCTGCAGAGATGCATTACACACTACATTGTCTAATGTAGGATGCCTGAATAAGGCTGAGCATACAGTTAAAGTAAACTAATGCAATTTACTGAACAGCAGTCAAATATTTATCCAGTTGATGAAGCAGACTTTATGTGAAACTCAGACAATAATTAAAGAGAAGCCTTGCTTAAAACATGCTTACTGCAGTTTTCACAAATACGTTATATCCTTTCTGGATCTTCCATTTCCTAAATATCTCTGCATACATGAAATACTCCACGGTGAGCATTCTATGGGATCATACTGAGTGTGGTTCTCAGTGTTTCACAGTATTTTAAAGCGAGGAGGTGGGTTGATTGCTACAGTGGCCCAAATCTTCATAGATCTCCAGGTTTGCGATGTTACATGGCAGTGCCACAGATCAAAATCTATTTGCCCACTTTTTGAGTCTTCCTGGCTTGTGACTTGCTTTGGCCAATAGAATGTTGCAGCCAGATTGTTGTGCCCATTCATAATCTCTTCATGTTTCAAGAAACTTCGTGCTTCTACTTGTGCTCTTGGAAACCTGAATGAGGACAAGAAAAAGCCCAGGCTATGGAGAACACATGGAACCCATCCAAAATTGGTTAGCTCTGAGCCACCCTGCTGCCTTACTACAGTGAAGCCTGCTGAGATTGACCAAGCCCAACCCAGGGTGTAGAACCACCTATATTATTTGCAGACTCATTAGAAATAATAAATGGTTGCTTCTTTAAGCCATTATTTTTATTGATTGTTTGCTACATCATCAAAGATAAATGAAGTAGAATTTGGAAATGTACTCCAGAGTCCCCCATTTTATAGATGAGACAACTGAGGCCTGAGAAGGTTAAGTACCTTGTTCACATTTCTGTATCATCTGTGGCAGAGCCAGGTTTAGAGGTAATATCGCCCAGTTATTTTGTCTTTTTTTTTTTTTTTTTTTGCAACAGAGACCAAAGATAGCTTGCCAAGAGAATTGGAGTTGCAGTGTAATAAAATGGTATTGTTAAAAATAACTGTAACGGCCTTCTACACTTTTATTACAGCCAGAATACAGCTATTATCTGACAGTATTTCTCAGATTCTTTTTTCTAAATTAGGTGAAGAGAATTATGAATGACAGGATGAAGACTATTTTCAAATGAAGTAATCCCATAATTTTCAATCATTGTGATATTACTATTAATCCACACTTTTTGACTATTTCTGAAATAGTCTAAAAGGATTTAGCAAGGATCTTCTTAGAGATTTGTTTAGCAGAACTAAATTTTTCTCTGAATTTCATTGCATCCAAAACTATCTGTATTGAATATTCCAGATGATGAGCATTTAAGAAATTATTAAATACTTAGACTATGTTGAATAAATGAACAAAAGCTGTTTAAATACATGTGTCACATGATGGCATGTTATAAAATTGTATTCTGTCAAATTTTTCACACAATAAAATTTTTTTTAAAAAATTGAGGCTTCTTTTCAGAGTTGCAAATATTTCTACTTCTGTTCCATTATACCTACAATTCTTATGATCTATAGAATTGGGTTGGTCTTGTAAAAGTTCCCTGGACAGCTTTTAAATTAAAAATTGCTGGGGTACTCTGAGAGGTCAAGGCAGGTGGATTACTTGAGCTCAGGAGTTCAGGACCAATAGTGAGCAATAGTGAGACCCTGTTTCTACTAAAAGGAGTCAGGAATGGTGGTGGGCACTGTAGTCCCAGCTACTTTGGTGATTGAGGCAAAAGGCTTGCTTAAGCTCAACTGTATGAGATGCTATACATTTTCTCCACCTTGTGTTTCTCCACCATGGCATTCTACCCAAGGTAACAGAGTGAAACTCTGTCTCAAGAAAAAAGAAATTGCTGGGTTCCACTTTCCCAGTCTCTGATTAGATGAACCTGAGAGGAGACTGAAGATTTGTATTGCTAACAGGTTCCTGCGTGAGGCTGCAGCTGATGGTTGGAGGACTACAATTTGAGAATTTCTCTCTTCTAGTTTTCCACAATTGTTCAAATACTTTGTGGATTGTCCATCTGAAAATATACCTTGCTACAGTATTTTAGTGGGAGCTAAAAGAAGCATATGAACTATATTCATAATTTACTAAGTAAATTATGCAGTACAATATTCTGTCAATCAAAATCAATGAGACAGTCAGTACACTTAGTTTGAACAGCCTTGACTTCAGGTTGAGACATGTCCAGATTCTGCAGACATGTCCATGTCCACAAACCAAAGGGGGGACTTGTCAAAAAAAAATTACATACTGTCATAAGACTCGTAATATTTGGAATGCAGGCAAATTAATTTAAATGATCATCCTCCAAAGGGAAATAATTTGTGAGAGTTTTTAAGAGGTAAAGAAATGCCTATTTCCAGTCCACAGCCAGTTCTTTTTTTTTTTTTAATGAGCGTATTCACATAACACTTTCCATGACAGCTTCTGCTTTCCATCACTCAACTCTTGGTGAAAATAGTCCATTTTTGGCTTACTGACTGTATGTTTGGGCTTAATCCAAAAATGAACTTCTTGAAAGGTTTTAAAGAAATGATTCCAGTTGTTTTTAATTCCTGACTGTTTTAAATAAAGAAAACAAACTATAAAAAGGGTAGTGGGATTTTAATTGCATTTTTTTTTTTCATTTAAAAATCAGATAACTTCCTAATGGACCTTTATATATCTCTGTCCTCTATAGAAATCCCATACCTTCCTCAATTTGAAGATTGAGATTAGAAAAGGATTGGTATCTGAAAATGTCCTCTCAGAAAACACACACAAAGGCATATGTGTGTCCCAAACCCTTGAGTATGCACATTTCAAAGGCGCCAGCCAACTCGATTTGTCTTCTTCTGGTAAACATGCCTCACTGGCCACTCTTTGTGTCTGCCTCAGGAGGCGCCCAAGCAGTATTGTTTATAATTTTTATCACTGTAGCTTTTCTCCTACCACCTACTTAAAAGCTCATTTTTCTGTGGTTCTTTACTTCTTCCCTTACAAGAAAAAAAATAAATAAATAAAAAGGCAAATCAAGTTAATCCGAGGCATTAGACAGAGAAGATTTTCTTGCCCTGTTGATTTTTAACATTCTTTTCGTCTGCACCTTCCTTATCTTTAAAGCTGGCTCTGTAGATGGTAAAAGTTTCTGAGTACAGAACACCACACAGAGGTATTCTGAAGTGGCACATTCCAGTCTAGCAAAGATTTCTCACAGAAAAAGTTAGTCTGATTCTAAATAAACAAAGCTTTCCTATTCCCAAATACAATGGGTTTGTTAGAGAAGGTAAAATTCAAAAACATACATGTTTAAAGACATCTTTTAAAACTTTATAAACACTATCTCCACATCTTTGTTATTATTAGACATGGATTAATGTCATTGAATACTGGATAGATTATTCTAGCCTATGTAGAATAAAATTTCTGGTTGCAAATGGTTTCAATTCCTTTGTGAATATTTCCCAATTAACTCTTAACTTTTGGTGATCCTTTGAACTCATGTGGCTTCTGCTGCGATTCCCTTCATTTTGATTTGAAATGATCCTGTGGTGTTGCTAGCTAACGTTTTATGAATCTGAGTGCTACCTGCCTAGTTAAAACTGAAGTGCCCTGATGACCTCCCAAGAATTTCAGGTGTCACCATGCAGTGCATAAAGAACACTCCACAAGAATGTGCTAAGTGACAGGACCTGAGGACTGCAGAGTTAATGTTCTCATGTGGGATAGGCATGGCTGAGGCAGGTGAGAAAGACATCAAACCACCTGGAGAATGTGTTTTCCTCCTATTTAAAGTTTTCTTTGACAAATAGCAACTCAACATAGGAGCTGAAGGAGGAGAGAAATGGTATTAGGCTATGACCTACAATAAATATTTTTGGCTGCAGAAATGGCACTGAGAAGTTCCAGAGGAAGAAATAGCCACTGTGGAATAGGCAAAGTTGTAGCCACACCGACCATTTCAGTGCTCTTTAAAGGGTTTTATTAGTCTGTAAGGTAGGAAAAGGGTGGTACCTTAGATGGAAAGTCTGATTTTGACACCAGGAATGCACAAACACATACTGAGGTTGTGCAAGAAAAAAGCTACAAATAGGTCAAGGAACTTCCTTTATGCCAAGTCATTAAGCGACCCATCCTTACAAAGCATCCATTAACTATATGCCAGGAACAGTACCTGTCCTTAATTGGCCAGATGTCCAACTAGCTCTTCCAGCTTGTCTCTTTCTTGTTAGCTATACACTGAAAGAATTTTCCCCTTTGAAATCAAATAATTATAGTCGCAGGTAGAGGCTGAGGGCAGATATGCTAGTCCTTCTCCACCAAAGTTCAAACTCTCCGAGTGAAACACTCCTCAGTGAATAAGTTAATGAATCACTAAATGTAACTATAAGATAATATTTAAAATTTTTTTCCTATCTTCAAGCTTACTCCTCTCAAACTTCCCACAAACGGTCCTACAAGAAATGTTTGAGGTAATTACATGGAACAGAACATTTGATACCCACCAGTATAAACATACCACAATTCTTATAAAACAGTAAGCAAAGAAGAAACAGAACAGTATATCACATATTAATACTAACATTGATTATAAAAAGTTTTATTTTACTAATTAAAAGATATAGATTAGTTGAATGTATTTTTAAACTCACTCTAAATATATGCTGGCTCTGAGAAGCCCATTTAACTCATGAAGATTAGTGTAAACACAGGGGTAAAGGAGTAGAAAAAAATTACATGCAAAAGGAAACCAAAAGCAAGCAGGAATAGCTATTCTTATGCCAGATAAAAGTAACTTTAAATCAAAAGTGGTAAAAACAAAATATAAAATTTAAAAAATCTATATATGTAACATAAAATAAAATTAAAAAAATCTATGTACGTATATAAAGATGGTCACTATACAACAATAAAGTGAGCAAATCAATAAGAAGATGCAACAATCTATAAATATATGTAGACTTACCACAGGAGCTCCCAGATTCATGAAATAAATTTTACTAGATCTAAGGAAAGAAAGAAACAGTAACATCATAATAGTGGGGGACTTCAACACTCCTCTAAAAGAATTGGACAAATTATTGAGGCAGAAAATCAATAAAGAAACACAGGAATTAAATAGGAGTCTAGAAGAAATTTATCTAAGAGTCAAATTTATCTAACAGAACATTCTACCCAAATACTTCAGATACATTCTTCTCATTAGCATATGGGATGTTTTCCAAGATAGAACATATGTTGGGCCACAAAACAAGTCTCAGCAAAATCAGAAAAATCAAAATCATGTAAAATTCTGTCTCAAACAACAGTGGAATAAAAATATAAATGAATCAAAGGAGTGAGGCACCGGCCCCATATGCCACAGGTGGTGGGTTCAAACCCAGCCCCTGACAAAAACCACATACACACACACACACACACACACACACAAAGAAGGAAATGAATTCCAAGACAAACATTCAAAACCCCAGAAATATATGTAAATTAAATGACCTGCTGCTAAATGATCCTTCAGTCAATGATGAAAACAAAGTGGAAATCAAAAAGTTTTTAATTGAAAAACTAAAACCTCACAAGTTTCCAAAACCTTAGTAAAAGTCAGGCTAACATAGAAACACTGATGCCCAGATCAAAAACATAGAAATATCACCAATTAATAATCTAATGTTACACCTCAAGAAACTAGAGAAAGAACAAACTAAACCCAAAGGTAGCCAAAGAAAAGAAATAAAGATCAGAGCAAAACTAAATGAAATGAAAACAAAAAATTTATAAAATATCAACAAAATTAGGTTGGTTCTTTGAAAAGATCAACAAAACCAATAGATCACTGGCTAGATTAACTAGAAATAAAAGAGAAAGACTCAAATAACCTCAAACAGAAATGAAAAAGAAGATATTCTAACTGATATCACAGAAATTCAAAATATCATCCATGACTATGCATACAAACTGAAAAGTCTAGAGAAAATGGATATGTTTTTGGAAACACACAATTTCTCAAGCTGGAATCAGGAAGAAATAAAAATCCTAAACAGACCAATAAAGAGTGGAGAAACTGAAACAGAAATAATAATTTAAAAAAAAAAGACTCCTAGCAAACAAACAAACAAATAAAATCCCTGGTCCACATAGATACACAGACAAATACTACCATACCTACAAAGAAAGAGAGACAGCTATCCTACTGAAATTGCTCCATAAAGTTGAAAAGGAGGAAATACTTCCTTACTGATTCTATGAAGCCAATATTACCTTGATTCTAAAGCCAGGGATGGATACAACTAAAAAATAAAAATTAAATTAAAAACTACAGATCAATATCTCCCATGAACATAGATTCAAAAGTCCTCAACCAAATACTAGCAAACCAAACATCTAAAAGGGAATTCACCACAATCAAGGTGGTTTCATTGCAGGGATACAGAGATGGTTCAACATATGCAAATTAATAAATGTGGTTCACTACAGAATTAAAAATTAAAAAAACATTAAAAAATATGCATTCAGTAAAATCAAGCTCCCTTTGACAATAAACACCTGCAGCAAATTAGGAGGAACAAATCTCAAAATAACAACAAAAAAAAAAGAAAAGAAAAGAAAAGAAAAGAAAAGAAAAGAAACACAGACGACATCACCCTGGATGCAGAAAATTTGAAAACATTCCCCTGAAAGAAGACAAGGACGACCACCTTCACCACTTCTATCCAACATCATACTGGAAGTCCTAGCTAAAACAATCAAGCCATGGAAAGAAATAAAGGGCATACAAATCAGGAAAGAAGAGGTCAAACCATCCCTGTTTGCTGACAACATTATCTTACATCTAGAAAACCAAAAAGATTCCAGCAAAAGACTCCTAGTATTGGTAAATGAAGTCCCAATTTACAAAGGAAATGTAGGCAAGTCAGTAGCATTTACTAATAAGAGTGAAGCTGCCATTCAAATCAAGAATGCAATATCATTTACACTACCTACAAAGAAAATGAGATACCTAGGCATTTATTTAACCAAGGAGGTAAAAACTCTCTGAAAATAGAGCTATAGAACACTTTCAAAAGAAATCATAGATGATACAAACAAATGGATTAGAAGAATCAACCCAAAGTGATTTACAGATACAACACAATTTCCACCAAAATTCCAACATGATTTTCCATAGATCTAGGGAAAAAAAAATCCTAAACTTCCCATAGAAGAAATAAACTCCAGAATAATCAAAGGAATCCTATGAAAAAAGAAGAAATCTAGAGCTATCACATTACCTTACTTCAAAGTATACTTCAAGGTTAAAGTAACCAATACACTATGGTACTTGTATATAGATAGACATGTAGACCAATAGCAGAGAATAAAGAACTTGTGAATGAAGTGGTATAGCTAAAACAAAGTGATTTTTTAAAAAGTATACAAAAACATACACTGGGAAAAGATGCCCTATTTAGTAAATAGTCCTCAAGAACCTGAATAGGAACATGCAGAAGAATGAAACTGGAAACTTGTCTTTTGCCATATAAAAAATGAACTCAAGGCTGGTCTCAGTGGCCCACACTTATAATCCTAGTTCCCTGGGAGGCTGAGGCAGGTGGATTCTTTGAGTTCAGCAGTTTGAGACCAGCCTGAGCAAGAGTGAGACCAAGTAGTAAGCCAAGTTCAGTATTAACTCTTGACTAGGAATGCTGCCTTGATCCAAACTAATATATCAACTCAAGAAACTACTCCCTCTATTTTGTCTTCCTTCAAAGAGAACTTGGGAAAAAATGAACTTGATATGTTCCATGCCTTCTATATTCCACATTTGGTCTATTAAAACCCCTTTTAAGAATGTCACTAGTGGCAACCATCAAACAGGGCTCAGCCAGAGAAATAGAAGCAATAGGAGATAAATCTTACAGAATTTATCACAAGTAATTAACTTATATGATTTTAATTAAAGGGAAAATATATTTAGGGTGGATATGAAATATATGAGGTAGGTTTTCAAGAAGGGCAGGCTGCAACTCTCCAGCATAAACTGATGCTGCAATTAACATTTAGAATTTCTCCTTCAGGGAATCAACCCTCAGCCTTCCTTTTATGGCCATTGAGCTCATTGAGTCAGGCTCACCCAGGTTATCTAGGATAATATTCCTTCAAATCAACTGGCTATAGAATTTAAACACATCTACAAAATGCCTTCACAGCAACACTTAGATTAGTGTCTGATTGGAAAAACTAAGGACCAGAGCCCAGCCAAGTTGACACAGGAAACCAACCATCACAGCATCTCAGTGCCATGAATAGACCACTTTCCAAACAACTCATCCAGCCAGTCCCCTATGCTCCTCCCACATTGCTGCTCCACTTTTCCAACCTCAGAAAGTAGAGGTGTTATTGTAATCCTAAATTAATACATATCTGGTAACTAAATTCATAAACTCATCCTAGAAAAAGTGATGCATAACTCATTGTTGAATTTTGGAACTCTTTCTGGAATGACCATAAGAGCTATTTGAAGGTCTGACACTTAAGATCATGAACTTGCCTCTGTGCTCTTATGTTAGCAGCACTGTATAAATAACTTGTAAAGTTCATAATCTTGTTATGTCAGTGTCTCGTAGCCATGTTCCTGTTGACATGTGATTTCTTATTGAGTGGCATTTATTATTGTTGCGAATTTTTGAGTGCTATACAACAACAACTCTGATGGCCATTTCAGGAAGAGTTCCAAAATTGCTTTGAAGGGCAGACCAGTAGTTGGCATTGGTGCATAGCTTTCTAAGGGGAATATTTTGAAGATGCTCATAGTGATATTCAGCTTTTAGGTATGTAGCACTTTTTCTAGGATGAGTTCACAAACTCATTATCATACCTTATATACTTTTTCAAAAAGAAAAGTATCCTTACTTGTTTTTTTGTGTGTGTTTTTTTTGAAACAGAGTCTCACTTTTTCACCCTTGGTGGAATGTCGTGGCATCTTAGCTTACAACATCCTCAAACTCTTGGGGTCAAGTGATCCTTTGCCTTAGCCTTTGGAATAGCTGGGACTACAGGCATCCAACAACACGCAGCTGTTTTTAAGGATGGGCTTTCAGTCTGGCTCGGGCTGGTCTCCAACTCCTGAGCTCAGGGGATCCACCTGCCTTGGCCTCCTAGAGGGCTGGGATTACAGGCATGAGCCACCACACCCTTACTTGTTGAAAACAAAGCAAAGCAAAACAAATAAACAAAAAGGAAGAAAATGTTGGAATTGAGGGAAGTCAAGTATTTCTGTAGGACTAGGCTTCTAGGACTCTTGTTCTTTCCCAGTTTTAGTGCTGGAGCCATATCCCTGTCCGTGAGGCTTGACTTCCTCTGTAAATGAGACAGCAACCTGAGACACCTCTCTCTCTCTTCTCTGTCTCTCTTTCTCTCTCTCTCTCTCACACACACACACACTCAGATATGCTTACACACCTCATCTTCCATCTTGTCTGAAAATACATCTTCAGTATTTTAATTAACTTTACTCTTTGGCCTTAAGTTTCTAGCACTCTTTAGATATGCCTCTAACTCTTCTTTAACCAACACACTCTCTC
Source organism: Arctocebus calabarensis (assembly GCA_963573935.1). NCBI lineage: Eukaryota > Metazoa > Chordata > Mammalia > Primates > Lorisidae > Arctocebus > Arctocebus calabarensis. The sequence goes on from CAUYON010089008.1 coordinate 12,816, forward strand.
TGGATTCACTGCATGGGCCTCCCATAGATTCCATGACTGACAACTCAGGGTGGTCAGGGTGGGATTCTTGGCTAGAAATGCAGTTGGGAGTCACTTCCACTCGCTCTGCCCTCAGCCTTCACCCACAGGGAACCCATTGTTACCTCTTCTTCCATGAAACTCTCTCCGTGGGTCCCAATGTTTCCATTTTCATTGCCTCTGCTTCCATGCCACCTCCATAACTTTTCTTCTGAATTATTGAATTTAGTCAGTAAATGTTGTCTTTAAAATTAATCTTTCCCCCCTCAACTTTTTTCTCTTCCCTCATCATAAAGCCTGTAGATTTACTGTACAGGAACAAAGAACTATTACTTCACTCCACTTCTTATAAACATAAAAAAAAACATCGGGCCCTAAATTCTGGGTCCAACCTCATCTCTTGCTGCATATCTGCTTTCTACTTCCCTGAACAGTCCAATGTTTTCCCTGGCCTGTGCTGTTCTTTCCTTCAGTACTTACATTCTTTTCCCCACCATTTGAAGCTTTTCCATGAGCAGAATTAATCACTCATGCCCACATGATGATTTACAAACTTTCTGTTTTGACATTTATCATGTTGTATTACTGTTCCATTTTTATTATTGTCTCCTTCTACTTTCCCAGAGTCAAGCTTCTTAATGAGAGGATTTGAATCAAAATTATGCCTCTATATAAAAGAGGAACAAATCAGAGACTTTGAGCTGATTACTTGTTGGTAAAATGAATAAGTAAACTGCCAAGTAAGGGGATTAATTAGAAACGATCATCTTTGCAGTACTGGATAGTTAAATAAATTGTCTCCCCTTGGGGGTTTATGTTCAGCATCTATATACCAGTCTTTGATTTTGCCAGTTGCAAAGTTCAATCACCCTAATAAATGAGGTTCAGGAAAAGTTAAAGAATTTGCCCTAGGTAACTAGCTATTAAGTGAAAAATACATACATACAAATTTGAACCATAATTTCTTGCAGTGTAGTTGCTGCTGGTATGTGGAGAGTGAGAATATCTAAGAAAGACACTTTATAGAAGGGAAACTTTTCTGTAAGATCCTCATGAACTTCTTTTGTTAGTGTTATACTAGAACATAAAGGATACAGTATGCACTGGGGAGATGCTGTAGGATACATAAAGCCTAGAGGAGAAGGGAAAAAAACTAACAACAAGGTTTATGATGAAGCTTTCCATTTCATATTTGGTTTGGAAAGCGAAACAATACTTTTGAGAGCCATTGTTAACAAGTGAACATCATGTTAATAATCCAATCTATAGATCAATAAATGCTGAAAGATCTTTGCCCAACAGCTTTAACACTATCCTTTCATCCTTGAGGTGGCCACAGTTTTCTTAGATATCTTTTATTTTGCTGAACACAATGTAAATAGAGCTGACAAGCCTTCTGGTTGAACAGGTGGTCAGCCACTAGTGACTTTGCATAATGATGATAGATAGGAAGTGAAAATGTCAAACAAGGTAGGAGTATTCTTGAGGGGAAGTTCAGTGACTTCATGTTTCCAAACGTCACTAATCACTGGTTTGATAAACCTGTTCGGTATGATGCATGCATCTGTGTTAGCCAGGCATCCCTTCATGGAAATCCTTACTCAGTGTAATTAAAGTCTGTAGGACCACTTAGAAACATCTTTGCATTTAAATGTTCTCTCTGCACCCTCTCCCCACCTTTAGTCTGCTACACTATGCATTTATTCAGCACCTGTGGTTCTGAGCACTGAGTACTCATGTGTGTGTGTGTTGAATTTATGAAGCATTTATTCTACAGCAAGTCATTCACATGGATTATCTTATTTAATACCCACAACAACCTTAAAAGACAAATACTGTAAGTATTTTTGTTATACAGAGGATTAAACAGAAACCCTGGAACTGAAGTATCTTGCAAATTCACACAAACAGTTGAAGGGGTGGGGAGTCCCCAGCTCTACTGTAAAAAAATAACTTTGTCTACAGTTTTGCACCATCTCATCCCTCACACTTCAGGGAGTGATCAATAAATATTTGTTGGGTGACTGCCACAGTCTTATAGTTCTTCTCCCTTGTCCCTGCCTACTCTGTCCTCATAAGGAATTCAGACAATCTCAGAAATGCCCACCCCAGAATGATCTTTACTGACTTGACACAGCAGTTAAAGACTACGGAGAACAGAAGGTGGCAATTTCTAAGGCACTTGGAGGGATGGAACCACCTCACTCCTTTGACATTTTGGAGGCACTATGCCTTCTGTTCTTCTTTCTGGGAGAATCATCTAGCTGCCAGGAGCCTCACTGGGTAAATGCAGACCAGAGAACACTGATAGAAATGAGTCTTAACAGCCTCGTTTCTTACACCAAACAATAAACACACATGTGTGCATATTCTGTCTCTTCTCTTCTGCCTTTTTAGGAACCTTTTTATCACCATCTATAAAATTACTATTGATACTACGAAACCTTGCATAATGAGTAAGGTTAAGCTATATTTTTTCTTGGTATATTCATTGGTATAGTTCAGTGAGTCTGGAAGCCAAGCTGATCTGGAGTTATACTCCAGTTTTTTTTTAGTTTAGTTTTGTTTTGAGACAGAGTTCCACTTATTAACAATTGGTAGAGTGCCATAGTGTCACAGCTCACAGCAACCTTCAACTTCTTGGGCTTAGGTGATTTTCTTGCCTCAACCTCCTCAGTAGCTGGGACTACAGGTGCCCACTACAATTCCCAGCTATTTTTTATTGCAGTTTGGCTGGGGCTGTGTTTGAACCCACCACCCTCGGTATATGGGGCCGGCATCATATCGACTGAGTCATAGGCACTGCCCCTGTTTTGTTTGTTTGTTTGTTTGTTTATTAAATCATAGCTGTGTACATTAATGTAATCATGGGGTACAATGTGCTGGTTTTATATACAATTTGAAATGTTTTCATCAAATAGGTTAACATAGCCTTCACGGCATTTTCTTAGTTACTGTGTTTAGACTTTTATATTCTACACCTTGTAAATTTCACATGTACCCTTGTACGATGCACGTAGGTGTGATCCCACCAATTACTCTCCTTCCAACCATCCTCTCCCCTTGCCTCTCCCTTCCTCTGTCCTTTTCCTTTCTTCTTGGCCTATAATTGGATTATAGCTTTCATTAGAAAGATATAAATTAGTTTCATAGTAAGACTGAGTACATTGGATACAGATAGAGAATATTGATAAGCCTGGTAGAATTTTGGGTATCCAGTTTTTCAACACTCCTATAGACATTTTTAATCCTTTTGCCACTTAGGAAGCTGGAATTTGTTCAAAAGTTTCTGAGTGAGTTTACTTTTGTGGTGGAGGATTGCTCTTGTCATTATGGAGAATAGGTCTGAAAATATCCTGAAGAGCTGGTTTAGTTATGGCAAATTTCTTGCCATAACATGTGAATGTCATTAAAGTATTTAACTTCTCCATCACAAATGAAACTCAGTTTAGCTGGATACAGGATCCTGGGTTGAAGGTTATTTTGTTTTAGGAGATTAAAAGTCAATGATCACTCTCTTCTAGCCAGAAAGGTTTTAGCAGAGAGCTCTGCAGTCATTCTAATATTCTTCCCCTTGTAGGTTATGGTTTTCTTATGTCTGGCTGCTTTCAGAATTTTCTCCTTCATATTAACTTTAGTGAAGTTAATTATGATGTGTCTGGGAGTTGTCTTATTCAGGTTGAGTAGTGCTGGGGTTCTGATACTGTCTGTTATATGAATTTCAGAATCTCTTGGCATATCTGGAAAGTTCTCCTTCATAATCTCATGAAAAAGGGTCTCTGTGCTTTGTGAAGAAACTTCATCACCTTCAGGAATTCCTATAAGGTGAATATTAGTTTTCTTCTAATTATCCCAAAACTCTCTGAGAGAATGCTCTGTTTTTGCTCTCCATTTCTCTTCCTCTTTGAGAGTTTGGGAGCATTCAAAATCTTGGTCTTCAATGTCAGAAATCCTGTCTTCTGCTTGCTCCATTCTGTTACTGAAGGATTCTATTGTATTTCTCAGATCTTTGAGGGCTGCAAATTCTTGTCTCAGTGTGTCAAAATCTTTAGTGATTTTTTTCTTTGAATTCATTGAATTTGGAGACTTTTGAATTGCTCCTTGAATTTCTAATTCCAACTTTCTATTAATCTCCATTCTATTAATCTTATTTTTCAATCCAAACTCTGAATTTGATTTTTGACATGTTAGCCGTTTGTTTGTGAATGGGATCTTCAGTTGTATCCGCAGTATCATTCCTTGGTGGAGTTGATCTACTCTGGTTATTCATGTTACCAGAGTTTTTCTGCTGATTCTACCCCATGATTATTTTACACCATTTGGCTAGGTGAGCAGATAAGGTGAAGTTATGTTGGGGGGCTCCTGGAGTATACTCCAGTTTTAAAGAGAATAGCTGTGTGGCCTTGAGGATGGCATTTAACCTCACTGAGCAGTAGTCTCCTTAGCTGATGTTGCCTTATTATGAAGGTGATCACATGATACAATTGAGAGAGTTGGCAGCAATGGCCAAGGGTTTGGGAATAGGCCAATTGATAGCTCTATGACTTTGAGCAAACTTCTTTAATTTCCTCATCTGCAACATCTAGAATAATATTACCTAGATGTTAGTATTGCTACTAAGATTTAATTGGATGATGCATTTAAAAAACAGGGCATAATGTATATAGTAAGTGCGCAACACATGCTTGCCCACGCCTTCTCCATTTCTTCCTTCCAATTTCTGAGTTTTGAGTCCATTTTATCACTACCCTTCCTCTTCAAATAACTTCCTAAACCATTATCAGGTCTCTTTGGTCCACTCCATTCCTTAACTTGGGCCGTATTCTAACAACTTATAATTTGACCCACTTGCCTTACATTTTGCCAGGTACCCTACCTCTAACTCAGTTTGTGATCAGATTTCCCTTCACTGCTCATGGCCCTTGCTCTCACTAAAGGCATACCATTATGAATGCAGACCAGCTCCTTACCATCTCCAAAGCTCACTGCTCTAGCCTACTGAAGGTCAAATGTACTTCCATCTTAATCTGTATATTTTGTTTCTTAGTCTTTTTATTCCAATTTTACCCTGAGAATTGGATGTACCCCTGCCCCATCCTAGACTTCATATATGTGGTACTACTATTGGGAAGTATAGGACAAAAGGAATGAAAAATATGTCTGGATTTTCTCTGAAGTCCTATACTTTTCAAAAGACTTGATCAGGTCTTCTTCTGACCACTCTCCTCCAATGAAAATGAAAGCAGAAGGAAATGTTCCTGAAGATCTCCCTGGCTCACATTAACAAGAATGATGCTTCTTCCCAAGTGTCCAATCCCGATTGGGACATCAGGTAGAATATCATTCTCCATTGTTGCAGAAATGCCAGATTAAGTTTGTAGGCATGTAGGAAGAAGCATCCTGCTGCAGAAATTACCACTTCTTCAATCTTGCCTGGGAAGATTTCTCATTAAGTAGAAGAACCAAAGCTGATGAAAAGTCATAGGCAGTTTACGCATTCAGGGGTGTCCAAACATTTTTCTCTTTTCTTCTGTACATTGAAAGAAAAAAGTTATCTTGAGCCACACATTAAATGCACAAACTTTAACAAAAGCTGATGAGTAATTAAAAAACATAAGTCTGCACATATTTTATGCAATATCTGATGCCACAAATAAGCAAAACAGTCCTCAAATAATCCACAGGTTAGACACTCTGCCAGAGTCATAAGTTGATACTTGTGATGTTTCTTTGGGGAGAAAAAAATAAAGGTTGGAAATTAGCAATGCTATGTACGAAACGGCAAGACTTGATGAACTCATAATTGTGAAGAGAGAGTTTCAAAGAGCAGATCCTAAAGCAGACTCAGACTTAGGCTTGTGTGATTGGCACCAGAGTAATATTCTCTATAGGGACTGTGGAGTTGAGAGGAGAAGAGTGTGCTTCAGTAAAAAATTAAAACCTTGATCTTTGCTATGTTAAACATGAAGTAGTAATGAGGCAGCAGGAAGCTACTTTGGTGAGCCAGCAGGAAAATAAGACTAAATGGCTGGAGAAGAGGGATGTGTAGAGGTAAAACTGACTGGTTCATCAGATAATCACACCTTTCAATTACAATGTATTGAGCAGTAGAGTTTACAAAACACTTTCATATACATGAGCTGAATCCTCACAACAGTCCTGCAAGGCAGGTGTTAATATCCACTTTTTATAGATGGAAGGACTAACATTCTCAGAGACACTTGCTTGGCCATTGAACCCATTGGTAAGTTCTGGAATTATGATAGCTAAGTTTCCATATTTGCCAAGTTTGACATGCCTCCCACAATCCCAAGTGCCCTTAATTATGGAAGTTCCCTTGGCCCTTTGGAGATGGAATGGGCCAAGGTTTGTGGAACAACATTCCCTTCATAAAAACTTACCAAGTATAACTTTCCCACATAAATGTTTGTTTATGTGTTTGTTTCCCACCATAAATGGTTTACAGCCAGTGACCTAAGCCACTAAGTGCCTTGGTCTACAAGTCCAGAATTTCCCCAATGTTCTCTGGTGTAGTGAGTGAGAAAGGGGGACCATCCTCCCATTTTTTTCTAGAAAGACTTGAGGCAGAAAACCAGACCTAATCAGGTGAACCTAATTAAACTCTGACCGTTTTAAATCTATCAAGCAATTGAGAGGGTTTCACTCCTTTTATCTGTGATTGGATTTGGGGTAGAGATGAGGGTTTAGGAGGAATATGTGGCATCTGAAGAACGAGGTATCTTGTCTCTACAAATGAGACTCAGGAAGAGCTGTCCTGCTTCCTGCTGTATGAGGTATCATGTCTGAATGTATTGCCAGAACTATTTCAATTATTTAATATTCATAAGTATTGGCCAGGTGTGGTGGTTCACACTTGTAATCCTACCACTCTGGGAAACAGAGGCAGGAAAATGAATTGACCTCAGGAGTTCAAGAACACTCGGAGCAAGAGCAAGACCCTGTATCAACTAAAGATTGAAAAATTAGCTAGGCAGGGTGGTGAACTCCTCTAGTCCCAGCTACTTTGGTGGCTAAGCCAGGAGGATTGCTTGAGCCCAAGAGTTTGAGGTTACTGTGAACTATGATAATGCCATAATACTCCACCTAGGTCAACAGAGTAAGACTCTGTCTCCAAAAACAAAAAAAAATTGAAATATTTCAAACTGTATATAAAACCAGCACATTGTACCTCATGATTGCATTGATGTACACAGCTATGATTTAATTTAAGAAAGAAAGAAATTAAAGAAAGAATCTAGTATTCATGTGTAAAGCCATCACCAAGGAAAGATGCCAGAACCAAGGATAAACAGAGAAAACTTGAGGACTTCATGACATTTTGAAACTTATGCCTTGATAAATGTTGAAACCTTTCCTATCTTTTCATTTGCCATTAGGTTTAATAATACATTCCCTATTTTTAAAAATAACCTGAAATAAATGAGTTTTCTGTTTAGTTTATATGATAGCTTCCTGACTGATAACCATCAGCTTGAGCTTTTATTTTTGCAAATTAATTCCCCCACTTTTGACAGATAGAGGGACTTAAATACATAGAGTTTCTCATAAACTTTTGCTAAGACACACGTTTGTAATTGTTCCTACAATTAGATCTAATACAGTTCTGTCAACAAATGATCACACAAATATGGGTATAACTAGGTTATTATCAAGCAAACTACAACTCCAAAAGCAGGTTTCATTTTGTGCTGTTTTGCATAATTTTTCTACTTTCATCAACATACATACCACACTAATGACAGATGAATGATAGCTGGATAGCTAGATGTAGAGATTCCTAGTCTATTACCCATTCTCATGGGTCTGTACAGAAGCAGTTTTATATCTTTCTTGGTGAATGACTGTGGCTCCTTTATGTCATATTCCTCAGCCTGCAATGTAGAATTCCATTGCAGAGAACCTGATTCGTTTTAATCTTTCTTCATTCCCCAGCCTGGCGTTTTCTCTGTTTTATGAACACCTTCCTAGATAATGTTAAAGAATCTAGAACTGTGAGCACAGATAAATGTTGTCATGAGGGAACCACTGGGCTGCAGATTGCTGAGGTAAATGGCTATACCTCTTCCTGGGGGCTTAGGAAAAGAACGTTACCTCCCAAAGTGCTTTCACATCAAAGGTTCCGACACTTCATTTTATTTAATAAACAGCAGATTACATCTATTCAGACTTGCCAGGAGAATTGGTAAATTGCATAAAGAAAAAAATAAAGAAAATCTTATGCCATGCATTGTCCAAATGACTTTTGCTGAAGCTTAAATAATAGCTGATGGCTATTTATACTAATTTATTGTAAATCTAATAAGGTGTCAATTTTATACTGTATAGATTCATTTATAATACAAGTATTAAATGTAAACAGTGCCTGTGAATGATGTGAATGCATTAGCATGGCATAAGTGATGTTCAATACATATGAACTGCCAACTCTTCTCTAGGATGCTTATGATAATGAGATGTTGCTTTTCTTGAAGCTTTCCCAGTGAATAACCACATTTAATAAATAAAGTGAAATATGAATTCCCTGGAAGACGTCCTAGTTCTTTCACTGATGAAAATATTTCCTAAAAGTAAAACATGTATCTCAAAAGTAGAGTTCTTCATGTTGCTTAATCGGGAAGCTATTTCTGTGCTGTTCTTTGGAGATTTTTTTTCATTACAGCTTTCCACCATGGTCCTTTTAATGGACAAGTTTGGAGGCTGAATAGATAGATTATATTGTTAGAATTTCTCAGCTATTGGATTTCCTTTGTTGGTTTGGAAGAAAAAAAAGACTTTATTTCATTTGAAATGTATAAATGACGCCAAATTCCTATTTGAAGTTGTTAGAGAGTGATTACCAGTAGAACTATAACCTTATTTATGCAAATCACTAGAGTTCATGGTGAGCCTGACATTTGCAGAATTAACGAACTAAATAATTAAGTGATCTAGTAAGCAAATTGGTAAACCAGAACTATTAATTTTTTAATGAATTATTTGCTATCACTTAAATAAATTTTTGCATAATTCTAAAGGATTATAGTAAGGAAACATTAGAATAAGAAACCCATTATGTGAAGGAACGTTACTTTTATAAGTACATCATTATGTCTCTTTTTATCAAATTCATTTCTATTCAGGTTACGAAAAGTGGCAATTTCTATATTGGTGACTAACCATCCCCTACTTCGAAGTTTTTCTTCCCCCCTCACTAAGATAGAGGGTTTAGGATCATTTACTGCCTAAAAAAAAAAGTCTAGAGTGAATAATTAGCATACAAGTATAATTTCAGAAATCCCCTATTTGATGGTGCATCTCATGTGTTTCAGACTTTTCCAAGCTCTTGTAGGTTAACTAGCACATAAAATAAGGTCTTTGCACTGGTTCCTTTAAGAAAGCATTTCTTTATTCTCCACTGTCTTTCTCTTCAAATATCTTACCTTTCTCTTCAAATACTTAAAAAAAAAATCATAGTTCAACTGATAAACTAACTACCCTGATCAAAACACTACTAAAATTTAGAACATTGAAATGTCCAAGTTTATATCAGTCAATAATGAGAGAAGTAAAAAGGTTGGGTCTTTAATATCCATACCAGTTGCTTGCAAAGGACAGGCCTAAGTAGAATGGAAGATTATTGTATGGTATGTATTTAACACCTTTCACTAGAAGGAAAAAAATAAAATACTTAAAAAGGAAGGATAGTAAAAGCAACAGATACAATGATTTTCTCAACCCATATGAATAAAGAAGATGATTATTAATCAAACAAATAGAACAAATAGCATATATTGTCACTGCTGGGCACAATACAATACAGAAAAGAAAAAGGAGATATAGACCACAAACTTGAAGAAATATTAATGATAATCTAAGAGAAGAGATTCCTACAAGACATAAAACTAATATCAAGTTACCTAAGATGATTAACAATATCCCCAACTATTGCACACAAAATTTTGCAGCACGAATTCTATGTCCTATATATCTTTTTAGGCTGAGGAGATTAATGAGTAGTTTCAGTTTGCTAATATTCCAGGCATCTGTGAACTTCTATTTCTGGAAATATGGCAGGCTACCCAGCCTGCAAATATTCCTGATAGAGAATACCCAGAAATGCTGTATAAAATATAGTAATATTCTTTTCAATTCAGAGCTGAGCTTGCAATAAAACAAATTCCCACAATCCAATTATTATAGAGGATTTCAAACCACAGGGAAGAATGGAGCTTACTCAATGAGTCTCCTTGAGACACTTACCTGTTCTAATCACTGACGATCTTAAAGGGATAGGACAATGCCAGTCTTCACAGGGAGGAGAGGGCTAGGATTGAGATCCCCACATAGAATCGGCACCTTCAAAGGGCTACATAGTCAATGAAATTGTGGACTAAGAAAAAAATCCTCCCACTGGCTAATAAAAATGAAGATTTATCTCAATCTAGGCTTGGGTTTACAGTAAAGTCTCCACTGAGAATTTATAACCTTAGGGCTGCCCTTATCTGGATGTTGCTGTCAAATTTATACTTACTGCGAAGTTTGGGAATTCCCAAGCCTAGAGGCCACATAAATTGTCCCCAGTTTGGTAGCATTATAGGACACTCACCTGAACCAATGCAAGTTCTCTAGGAGGAGATATACCTTTTTAATCTAAGTCCTGGAAGATAACCACAAGTAAACTTCTGCTAGATTTAGCTCACAAGGGACAAATGTTTTTGAGAGAGTAAATAAAGTTCTTTGGATGCAGTGCAACTTGAACCATAGAAGATTAACTTAACAGGAAAGATGAGGAGGAGCCTCCAAAAGGTAGAAAACCATGGCTGCATTCCTGAAGTGGCATGGCCATGGCATCCCAGTGCTAGAACACTGAGGAGAGTGGGTCAGTGTAAAGTGAGTGGTAGAGATGGCTGCCCTTTTGTCCAGCTTGTACAAAACATTTCATTTTTAAAAGACCTTACTTCATCAAATCAGTGAAAAAAATCTCAGACTATTGAATACGTCTGAAAATGGCTATAGTTCCTCTAACCAATGGAAATGTGAATATTAAAGGAATGGGCGGTGATTTCATAGGTAAAAATAAAAAGAAAAAATGTTTCATAAAATTATTTTCTTCTGGCCACATTTAAAACAGCCTACAATTCTTAAATATTTTCCCCACTTTTTGGCTTTGGTATTTATTGAGTTCATGATTAGTTGGACCACAAGGCAAATAAGTAAGAGAAAAATTCTTTATAAAGAGAACTGAGTACCATCCTAATGACATAGCTCACAGTACTATCTACCATTCGCATGTTATATATGCTTACGGAAGTAGCAAAGTATCTCAAGCTTAAGTACCTTGAGATTTTTGCCCTAAACTACTCATCCAGCTCAGGCCAGGGGCTGAGACTGTTAGATGTGTTCTTACTTTCTGCTATGGTCTGAATGTTGGTGTTCCCTAAAATTCATTTGTTGGAACCTATGATTCTTGTGACAGAATTAAGAGGTAGGGCCTTGGGGATGTGATTAAGTCATAAGTGCTCAACCTTCCTGACTGGCACTAGTGTCTTTCCCCTTCTACCAAAGGATACAACAGGAAGGGGCCATCTTTGAAGCCAAAAGCAAGCCCCCACCAGTTCTAAATCTGCTGGTACCTGATCTTGGATTCCCCCAGTCTGCAGAACTTTGAGCAATAAATATTGTTATTAAAAATTACCCAGTCTAAGGTATTTTTATAGCAGTCTGAGCTGATGCCCTCTAAATTGCTCTTATTATTCCTGTAAAAGTATGTATGGGGAAGAAATGACAATACCTAGCTTAATGCTTTTTGCAAAGAAAGTACTTAATACATATCATATTAATTAACTGTTAGTATAAACTCCTGTCTCCTCAAAGCCTAAAGAAAAATCAGGTCATTAATTGAAGGACCCATTAGGGGATGATCCACAAACAAGATCAGGCAAGATAGCTGAGAACCTGCCAGGAGCAATGTCCCCAATTGGATCTTGTCCTGCTGTGGCCAGCATGAACTGGACACTCCATAAAGCCTTGTTAAATTCTAATGGTCTTTCCTAGTATTGTAGTAAATTATTTATTCTACAGAATGCAATTGACTTGGCACCATACTGAAAAGTCAATGCAAGCCCGATTGTTAAATTCAGGTTTGGTGGACAGACCAGCAGGAAACACAGTTTCAGGTCAAGATGGACTTCAGAGTGGGCTTTGGCTTTCTCCAGGGGATTTTCACCTTCTTGTCTGGCATTCAATAGAACTTAAACTTTGAAAAACAGCCTGTTATATCATGATTTTCTAGCAAGTAGACTGTTTGGACAATAGTTGAGTCATATTAGGAACTTTTAAAATGGATTGTCAGTTTCACTAGTCATTTACTTCAACTTCATTGTGAAACGAGTACTTTTAAGTTATGGATGTCATCATAGTCATAGATGATTTCATGCTTGATATCCCTCTGTCCCCAGGCTCCAACTTCATGGGGAGTACTATCCAGTTGTTTTTAATGATTATCATGGCAGTGGGTCACATGACAGAGCGTACATCACCACACAAGGATTCAGGTAAGAACTATGAGCATGTGAGGGAAGACATTCAATAACTTCTCAAAGATGAAAATAAATGCTTTTCATTTCACTAGAAGCACTATTGAGCAGGTATTGTAGGAGGAAGTATTAAAAAAATGTATTAACATCAGAAAGTCTGCAAACTTGAGAAAAAAAAAATCTTTAGAAAATAACCAAACCCGTAGGTTAAGTATCATCAATGTGTGACTTGTCAAAAACATATAGGACTTAGAAACAATCAAGCAGTGTGCATAAGTGTGTGTGCCCACCTAGCAGGTATTTATACTATCATTTAGCTTATGATAAAATCAAAAGAGGGGACTTCTAAGTCATTTGAAAGATTTAATTTTTAAACTATGATTTTGTGGGTTTTTTTTAATCTATCCTCATGGTCATAGCAGTAACGTCATCTAAATGCAATGTCATAGACATAATATTAGTTACGATGTTTTAAGGTTTGGACTGACGCTGAACATAAAATGTAAAAAGAATGTACATAAACGGAACATAAAATGTAAAAAGAATGTACATAAACGGATAAAAATGGAAACTTGAGAAACAGTCCCGTGAAAAGAATCCTTGGCATAAGACCACATCTCTTTGTGGGCGCTACATTGGACCATAAGTTAGAGAACTGTCTTTATGATTAATTCCCATCTTTGCTGCTGAATCGATCATGCAGTGATCTGCATTGATTATTAAGGTGACTGAGATAACTGGATCAGACATGGCTTACCAGTGCAAATTGGCTAATTCATCAACACATAAAGATTTCAGGAGAACTGTTAGTGATTGTCACATATCACCAGGAAAGGAATTATCCAGTGCTTATCAAATCTGCTAGGCCCATTTTTACTGACACACATTGTATTTTTAAAATAAATACATTCTACCTTAGAACTATAGACACGGTATCCTTTACCACAACAAAAGCCTGTATTAAATACCAAATCACTTAGGTGCAAATCAAAAGACTGGCCTCTTGGTGCACAAAATTTTTCTCAGGAAAATCATTGAGATGATCTATTCTTTTTATTGGGCCTTCTGGTTAGTACCTAGACGCTTGCAACTTTTGATTACTCTAAAACAAACTGATCTCTAATTGCAATGGACTTTCATGATCAATTTCCTGAGACTCCGATCTTAATGTAAAAGCAAAATTAACTTGGAAAGATCCACCTGTACTTGTATCCATTTCTAATAAAACCTTCTAGTGCTTAATATTATTCTTCAACTCTATAAATTAGAAATGTTAATTGAGAAGTTAAAATAAAATTGAGTCCCAACACAATTATTGGAAGCTAAGTTATGAGCCTAAAGAAAAATTACTAAAAGAAAAGACATTATAACAATGAAGATTTAGGCATTTCTTCTTATTCTGCTACTTTAAGTTAGGTATCTGTCTGTGAAAGCTTATATATATATATTTTAAATTATTTTAATGTGTAATTTAAAAAGAAGAAAAAAATGCTTGGGAATGATTATAATTTAATAAACTCAAAATTAACAAGAAAACCACAAGGGCTTCCTAATTGGTTACTAGCAAATAGAAAAAAAATTAGATTTTGAAGACACAGGTCCACTGGGAATTAGCTTACTCTGAAGTGATGAATCCGTGGGAATTCTCCTCCAGAGCATTTGGCAACTGGTCCACATGCTTCCTACTTTGTGAAGTACCGCTTAATCCCCAGTTATGTCACATCATACAAGTCTCAAGGTCTATCATAAGGAGATATTTAAAAATGAATGAAAAATGTGACACAATGTTAACTTAGGAGATCCTAATGAGCATTGTTTGGAGAAGAGCTACTGACACTTGTCTTTGGAAAGCAAATATAGTATGATTCAAAATCACTTCCAACAGCAGCCAAGCGCCAACTGTTTAGATTGGCTGCATTCAGCATATGCTGGGACTCCCCACGCTCCTTGTGTCTTCAAAAAGAAGCTCTTCCGATTGCCAGGGAGGGAATATTTCCTTTGAACACTTAAGTAATATGTAAAGATAGAAAAAGAAGATATAATTGCTAAAAATTAGAAAGTAAATGAATAATACCCAATGCAGAGTACTTGAAAGGCATGGTAGATTTTTGCATTCCCAGAAAACGCCAGCCAGATGTGCTCAGCTTCTTTCAATATTTTCAGTGTCTGCTAACATAAGCCATGAGGAGTGCACAAGTGAGGGAGAATATCAAGAAAAATCTGGTGAAAGTTAGTTTGTACAACTAACAAGAAAAAAATTTGCTGGACTATTCTAGATCATTATTTCGCTTCTCCATGTTAGGGTATAGTCAGAACGAGACAAAAAGAGAGAAGATTGTGGGGGGAAGTCGACAGGAGAGGAAAAGAAAGAGAGGAAATCAATGCTGCATTTCAGAAAACTCTACTGCCATGCAGAAATAATTTAGAAACTCTGACTTCATACTTGTGCTGTGAATGAGGATAGCATATAACAGATTACTCCAAAAATCATTATCTCTTAAGACCAAAACATCTTGAAATTCTAGAGTTTGTCTATTTTTTTTAACAAGTGAATAGTTTATTAAGAATTAAACAAAGGTATGATGTGATACAGTACAAGCAAGACACTCAAGATAGGTATCATAGTACTACTCACACAAAAACTTAAATTTCACCTCAAAGAAAATCACAAGACAAAAGAGAAAGCAATTTCACTGTTATAAGATAAGATATTTCATGCAAAGTATTAACCCTGCCCCCCCAAAGCCCAACCTCCCAACAAACAAAAAACTATCTGGGAATACTGCTATGCTAACATATTAACC
>CAUYON010089009.1:0-18203 GCA_963573935.1 Arctocebus calabarensis
GTCTTTATATAGTGATCAAAAAAATGCCATGAAGGCTAACTGTAACAGTACGATCAAAACATTTCTGAATGTATATGAATCGTGCCCTATGATTGCACCAATGTACAGAATTATGATTCAATAAAATTATAAAAAAAAAAAAAAAAGAAAATAATAATTCCTGCCTGATTCTAGGTAGGCCTTGTGGCAAACTGCTTTATTTTCCCCACAGTTCTTTCAGAAACTTTTTCTCTCTTCCAGATTTTTTTCGTTATCTCTAATGTTCTCGGTGATGGGTCCAACTGTCTTTCTCCTTTATTACGCTAAACACGCCCATGGCCTCTTTGAATCTTAAGACTATGTCCTTTTTCCTTCAGGGAATTTGTTCTGTTTTACTTCTATAATTTCACTTTTTATTGTTATCTCTATTCAATTCTTTTTGTAACTCATTAGTGTCAAGTTAGACCTCTTGGATTGTTTTTTGCTTTATCTCCTTTTCTCTCTTATGCCCCGCCTTTTCTTTTTGCCATACTACACACGTAATTTCTTCATATTTATCTTCTGAACATTCTGTTAAATATTTATTTTATAATCATATTCCAATTTCCTCTTTGTTCTTTCATTGTTCAACATCTTTTTGATTCTGTAAGGGATACTAATGAAAGGGTATGAATGTTTATTTTTAAATTTCTTTTTTTTTTTTTTTTTTTGAGACAGAGCCTCAAGCTGTCACCCTGGGTAGTGTCGTGGCATTACAGCTCACAGGAACCTCCAATTCCTGGGCTCAAGCGAGTCTCCTACCTCTGCCTCCCAAGTAGCTGGGACTACAGGTGCCCACCACAACGCCCAGCTATTTTTGTTTGGGTTGCAGCTATCATTGTTGGTTGGCGGGCCGGGGGCTGGATTCGAACCCGCCAGCTCAGGTTTACATGGCTGGCGCCTTAGCCCGCTGAGCCACAGGCGCCGAGCCTAAATTTCTTTTTAATTTTATAGATTTCATTTCTACGTTCTCTGAGGATTACCTTTTGTCCTTTTATGTTTTGTTTTTAACTTGTCAGTTTTCTTAAACTAGCTGCAGATTCAGGTATGTCCATTAATCATTTAAGCTTTGGCATATGTAAAAAATATTTAAAAATTTTATAAAGATGAGACTTGTCATCTTAGCAACTTTTCTTTCAGATGATACGTCAGTAAGGGCTTCACCAAAGAAACTGAACCAAAGTGAGAGTGAGAGCGAGAGACAGGTTGTGCTGAGAGAGGATACCCGAGGAGGGTGAGGTCTGGGAGAACAGGTCTGAAGGAGAGCACAAGGATACACCTGCAGGGTCCTCTCCATGGTGACTCAGACCTTAGGAATTTGTAAACCTAACTTCCTGGAACTTGGAAATTTCCAACTTCTATGAAATACTGTAGTTCTTTTGGGGCTGGAATAGCATCTCCTGCTTGATTCAAACTGGCCAATGAGAAGGGTACCTGTGGGGTGGAACTTTTTCACTGTTGATAAAAAGGGAAAGATGAAGCCAGACGGGGAGCACGGCCATTTGGAATTCTTCTATGGCATAAGATCCCGGCTGGTGAATAAAGCCCTTCCTCTTATAAATGTGGTGTTTGGGTGCTCTTTCTCTCTGTTGGGCCTCATCTTCCTGCAACAGTGCAAAGAATTGGAATTACTTAGGGTGGCTGTTCAAATCTGAAATATGTAAGGGAAGTCATCCAGGAGTGCAGGCTAAAATCTCATGCAGAAGATTAAAGCTGTGGCCCATAGGTTGATCCTCCCCCACCCCCACCCCCACCTCAGGGAAACTTCAGTCCTATTTAAAAATTTTTTTAAACTGATTGAACCAGGTTATTAAGAATAATTTCCTTTCCTCAAAATCAACATATTGTAACATATAGTGTATGTTAATCATGTCTACAAAATACCTTCACAGCAACGGCTACATTTAGGGTTGAATAACTGAGAAGTGTAGCCTAACTAATTTGCCAGATAAAACTGACCATCCTGGGTGATCAGACAGGATGCCTACCTTTGTTTAGGCAGAGAAGATATATTACAAACATTGTAATGATGAAGAAGATAGACTCGAGAATCTAACTCCTTAGGTTCAAATTTTAGTTCTTCTAAATATTGATTGCAATCTGAAGTTTCCCTGTTTCCAGTTCCTGAACTATAGAATGGGAATGATAATAATAACTATCTTAGAATTACATTTGAAGATAAGTTTTAATATTTATGAGGCATTAGGATATTACCTGTCACATGGTAATCATTAACTGAGAGTTTGCTGTTTTCACGGATGCTGTTACTATTGATACTACCTTCTGAGAATTCTTTGGTTAGTAAGGGGAGAGTAAAATGAAGGGATCATTCCATATATAAATTTTCAATAATCATCCCTCAATATCACTAATGTTTTAATAGTTCAAGTCACTCTGATAGTTTAGAAGTAAAACTAACGTCCTCCTTCTTTATTACTAACTTGACAGGTATCATAAGTACTAGACTCTCTAGTTATTTCTCTACTCCACTGTAAATTTCTTTCAGAAATGTATTTATATTTCTCATTTGAAGACAGCCCTTCTTTTTTAACTTTGTTATTGTCTGTTTATCTATGTATTAGAGATGAGAAAAGCTAACCAGACCATATTACTTCATTTCACTCACTCAACACTCAAGGAAACATTTCTGACACTGGACGTGCGAGTTATTTTCCTCACATACCAAGTAATTCTCTAGTGGACAGTCCTAGGAATACTATGTAATATAATTTAATTTCATTCTGACACTATCTACCTGGAGATAGCAACAGACTCCACTGGGTAAGGGCTCAGTCCCACAAGACTGCCCCCACTTGAGCTGTCAATCACAAGCCCCAGCTTAGGATCTGTGCTTCTGACCAATCAGCCATAAACTGTGGTTCCCATGACCCCACTCCTTGAATTAGATGAATTTGCTTAGGACAACTCACAGAACTCAAGGCAGCATTTATACTTATTGGTTTATTATAAAAGATATTAATACGAATACAGCCTAACAGCCAAGTGAACAAGATGCGTATGGCCAGGTATAGAAGAAGGGCGCAGATCTTTGTGCCTGTTGAGGCATACCTCCCTTCAGAACCTCAACGTGTTCAGCTAGCTGAAGTTCCCTAACCCTGTCCTTTGGGATTTTCATGGAAAGTTTATTACAGAAGCACAATTGATTATATCATTGGCCAACAATGATCAATTCAGCCATCAGCTCCTCTCTCCTTTCTGAAGGTTGGAGATGTGTTAGAAAGTTCTTTCCCTCTATTCACATGGTCACTTCCCTGACAACCAGTCCCTACCCTGAAATTATGCAGGCTTGCCCTGAAACCAGTCATTTTATGAGCATACAAAGAAGTATGTATCACCTAGGAGATTTCAAAAGTTTGTTGAGGTCCAAGAAATGAGGACAGGTCCAAATATTAGAACAATGGATTTTCCTAGTACCCTTACCTAGAAAGATATTAGTTAGGAACTGTGTTTCAGGAACAAGGGATCAAAACCGGATATATATTTCACTATGTTTATTCCTTTTGTATTGCTTTAATATAATCATAGGATGAGCTAACACAAAGGATCAAAATGTCCAATCAGACTCATATCAATCAGACTTTATGCAATATCAGCCTTGATTAATGATATGAAATATGAGCAGTGAAGAGATCTCAGAGGGGGCTGGGGTCTCACAAGGGCTCTCAAATTCTTTTTTGCCCCTTCAGATACATATTCTCTACTTCACAATAATAAATTAGGTTTTATGGGACTCTTCACAACCAGGGATCATTTAAGTTATAAAATATCTCCATTTTATACCCCAGGCATTATATTACAAATTTAGCATTTTAAAGGGAAACATGGCTCATAATTATTTATTTATTTACCATAGGTAATCTTATAAGTAATCTTTTTTTTTTTGCCAGTGACATCCTGGTAAGGGCATATTCCTCCTAGCAAATATAATTAATTTAGTTCCTAGGAGATCCAATTGATCAGAAGATGTAAAAGAAAATAAAAGTCTCAGGACTAACACTCCCCCCCCCAAATTCTTATGCAAATGGGTAGAGGCAGAATTATGCACCATCCCCTTCCAAATGAATGGCTGTTACTAACATTGAAACCACCTTTACAAATTGATGAAGGGGTGGGAAGCAAGAGCTTGAGGAAGGGCCCCCAAAACTCGGTGAGGGAGCAGGCCTAACTTAAATAATGATAATAATGAAACTCTATGAAGGAACAGGCTTAGATAAAATAATGATAATAATCAGTCACTCTCCCCTCATTTGCTTGATAATAGTCACTGTCCCCTTGTTTGCTTCTCTGTAATTGCTACTCTCCAGGACACAGCTGGTATTTGTGAAGATCCTTAACTCTTCTTCAGAGAAGACTTCACCTATTTGGAGCCAAGAGGTAGATTTCAAGATATCACCCAGATCCTGAATTCTAATGGATTGGCTGACCCACCCAGACCAAAGGACTGATTCAAATGGTCTTGGACCCCCCCCACCAAGAACTGCATTCCAGTGGATCAGCTGATTCACCCAGGCAATCGATCATATAAAAAACTGTTGATCCCATCCTCAAAACAGCTGATTAGCACATCCCGACTGTCTAACCCTGTGCCACTAAACTATCTTTAAAAACTCTGTCCCTAGAATTCTTAGCTAAATTTGCAATATTTCTCTTATCTCCATTTAAACTGTTTCTGATGTAAACCCTGGAATTGGGTTGTGGAGAATTGGCTTTCCCTTGGGCAGTGGGCAGATGAAACTGGATGGGCAGCAACCACATTATGCGTCAGCCATATCAACAGGGAAAGATAAAGGCCTCAGGCACTGTGAAAGACTACCCCTAAAGATCATTGATAAAGAAGTTCTTCATTGGCTTGTCCTTTTAAATAAGGACATGATAAAACTGTAACTTTGGGTCTTCTGGCTAATTCTAGCTGGTAAAACTAAAGTTTTCAATTCTGCCCTAATAATTTTGATTAGAGGTTTATCTTTCCAGGCACAGAACAGAGACAACACAAGATCAAACATTCTTCTACCCTTTCAGGGATATCTCAATAATGTATATCTCCTTCACTCCTTTTTTCTCTTCTTACATTCACCTTGCTTTATGTAAGAACAGTCTAGGGCTGGATGGCTTTACCGCTGAAATTTACATGTATTTAAGGAGGAATTAATACCAATTCAATATATATTCTTTTCTAAAAAATACAATCAATGAAAAGATTTAGTTTATGAGAGCAGGTTTACTGTGATATTAAAAGCAAAGATATTCCAGAAATTAAAATTACAGAATGAGAGTGCCCTTGATCCTGAGCATAAAAATTCTCAATGAAATATCTGCTAATACAATCCAGCAGTGTATGAAAAAGATGATCTATAACCACAAAGTGAGATTTATCCCAGGTATCCACAGCTGAGATATGCAAACTTTCAAAAAAAATCACTCAACGTATTTCATCATATCAACAAAAAAAAAAAAAGAAAAGAAAAAAATCAATTGATCATTTGCATAAATACAGAAAGGGCCTTCACCAAAATTCAGTATCCGTGATAAATGTTCTCAGTATACTAGGAACAGAAAGTCACTTCCACAACCTGATTAACAGGCATCTATGAAAAACCTACTGGTCCCATCGTAGTTAGTGCTGAAAGATTGCATAATTTTACCAAAAGAATGAAAAAGAGAAATGAGTTTCTTTCTTATATTCTTACTGAACACCATTACCCAAAGTTCAGTACTTGTTTAGCACCTAATCAGTGAGAATGGAGGAGGACAAGGAGTTTGAAAAAAAGGAAAAAGAAGTTTATTATTTGTTGGCTAGTGATGAGGCAGTGGACTAGCATCTCAAATACTGCTAAACATTCAGTTTGAGAAGTCAGTTTGTCAAACATTTGTCCAAATCATACTCTCTGGCCCAACCTTAAACTCCTAGAAATGTGTTCTTTAAGAGAACTATTGGTATTTTTAGCGCTAACATTTTAACTTCAGAAATAAACAGGAAAATCATGTTTTTTATTAAGAAAGAGAGACACATGATGAGTATGAATAAGTGAGGAAGGGCACAAACGAAAAGGGGGCAGAGGAGTGATGGGTCAGTTTCTCACCACACTGGGAAGATCCTGGAGAAAGGTAATGGCATGAAAGGGGCTGTAGAATTCTTAAAAGTTCACCAGGGAAATTGCATCTTTCCCAGTAATCATACTTGAAATAGATAGTAATATGCCTTTCACACTCTTAAATACTAAAGAGAAAAGCATGGTAGCTGAATTTAAGTTCGTAAGTTGTACAGCTTTGTGTTTAATGCCTTTTAAGATCAATTGCCTTGGGAAGTATGGATGCTTGTGTGCAGGTGCACACACACAACACATGCGCACACACAATACACCTGCACACACACACGCACACAGTGGTGTGGTCTAGGACAGGGTGGGCCTCCGAAGAGAAGCCAAAAGTGAGAACAAAATTTCAGCTACACATAATTCATGGTAGAATTATTCATAGTAGCAAAAAATGTCTAAATAAAAACACTGAAGGAAATATATATCTATAAGTGAAAAATATATTAATTAGTAGGAAAAAAATAATGAAATGAAATGACATATGCAGTAAAAAGGCTACTTCTGTGGGTGTGGATATTTTGATCACATCAGGAAGGATATAACAGATATTTCTTCAACAGGTATTTATCCGGCCAGTATCATATGCCTGACACTGTTCAAGGAGCAGGATACAGAGCTATCACAAGGAAATTATTTCGGGGTGACTTGGAGAGAGGTTAAAGGCATCGAGGAACTACCCTGTTTCAAGAGGCATCCAGGTGACTGCCACACCAATGCAGAGTGAGTGTTATAGACTGAGGGAAGGTCAGTAATGTGCCCCTGTGGTTTGGTTGGAGAAGGCACTGTTGTATGTAACCCAAATTTGCTATGGGTCCTCTTTTCATGTAACTTTCTAGGGATCTTTGGTGTAATCCAGTAAGGAATAAAAATGGGAGGAGAGGGAGAGGGAAGGAAATGAAGGAAGAGAAAAGAGGAGAGGAGAGGGTAGAAGTGCAAAGGGGAAGCTGAGGATCCTTTATCTTATTGGTTTTAGTCATTTCACAAACCATGAACCAAACACCACATCTGCTCTCAAGGAGTTAACATGCCAATAGCAGGAAAACGACGGTGAATAAAACAAATAAACACACAATGTCAGGGGATATGTGCTGTAACAAAAGCTAAAGTTGGTTAAGGAAGACGGAGTAGTAGGGCCCAGTGGATCCAGAATGTGGGGTAGGGCTGATCAAGAGTCTCTCTGATGAAAGAAAGAAGTGGGGATTGAGTCAAGTGAGAATCTGGGGCAAGGTTCCAAAGCACAGAAAAGGGCAAAGCAAAGCACCTCGATCTGCTTGTTGAAGACCCAGCAAGCAGCCTCAGTAACCACAGTGAGCGGATTGCATAGAGAGGGAGAGAATCAGATCTGAGTTCAAAGAGATGGAGGGAGGGCGACAGTTGACTAAATCCGCTGTTGTACTAGATAGTAAATACTCTTTCTTTCTTTCTTTTTTTTTTTTTTTTCAGTAAAATAGCTCTCTTCTTTGATGGGTTTATTAATGGCCTAATGGGCACTTCCAGGGGATAGTAACATAAAACATAGTAATTTGATTCTTGCAAATGAAGAATGTTTTACAAAAAATAATTATTCTAAAATTCAAAAGTAAAATTGCATGATTAAAAATGTTAAGCGTTTTTGAGAAGTATATAACAAATTTAGATTAAAGAGATCTAGACAAGAATAAAGCACAAATCAGCATTAGCAACAGGAAACTGAAGGCAATGCCATTTCACGTTACATTTTTTTGGCAGGACGTGGTATTTTTCTATGATTTCTATTAAAAAAATTGTGAAGATGTTAGTATTCTATTTCCTTAAGTGAATTATTTTAAAACAATATATTTTATGTACCAGAAAAAAAATGTAGGTTGACATTTAAAACTAATTTTTTAAAATTAAATCATAGCTATGTACATTAATGCAATCGCAGGGTACAATGTGCTGGTTTTATATACAATCTGAAATGTTTTCATCAAACTGGTTAACATAGCCTTCACGGCATTTTCTTAGTTATTGTGTTAAGACATTTATATTCTGCACCTAGTAAATTTCACATGTACCCTTGTAAGATGCACTGTAGGTGTGGTTCCACCCATTACTCTCCCTCCACCCATCCTCCTCCTCCCCTCCCTCTTCCCTTTCCTCTT
The DNA here is from genome assembly GCA_963573935.1 of Arctocebus calabarensis. Taxonomy (NCBI): domain Eukaryota; kingdom Metazoa; phylum Chordata; class Mammalia; order Primates; family Lorisidae; genus Arctocebus; species Arctocebus calabarensis. The sequence goes on from CAUYON010089009.1 coordinate 8,258, forward strand.
CCTCTTGGGCTATAATTGGGTTATAGCTTTCATAAGAAAGCTATAAATTGGTTTCCTAGTAAGACTGAGTACATTGGATACTTTTTCTTCCATTCTTAAGACACTTTGCTAAGAAGACTATGTTCCAATTCCACCCATGTAAACATGTAAGAGGTAAAGTCTCCATCTTTCTTTCATCTCCACAATATTCCATGGTGTACATATACCACAATGTATTGATCCATTCATGGGTCGATGGGCACTTGGGCTTCCTCCATGACTTAGCAATTATGAACTGGGCTGCAATAAACAGTCTGGTACATATAAATAACTAATTTTTTAAAAAACAGTTTTCCAACCCAACTAGTACCTAAATAATTCTTGCTAAATTAACTATTTTTAATATGTAAAATCACACTATATTACATAAGGAGAGTGCCTCTTCAAACACTTAAGCTCTATTATTGTGGATAAATACGAATTTCAGAAAACAGGGCATTTTGACAGAAATAGAATTCATCTTGCTGGGGCTCAGTAAAAACTGGATTTTCTTCTTTAACTATTAAATAAAATTCTGCTTTTTATTCCATATGAAGGTTAATGATTTTTTTCTTTCTTTGGGTAGTTTACTTGTTATGCTCAAAGAAAAAAGTGAAATGAAAAGAACATACGCATAGCTTCTCTCTTTTTTGGTTTTGCATCTCCTGACATTTAAAAAACAAAACAAAGCACTTAACTTCAATACCTTTTCTAGAACACAAAATTAAAAGTTAATTTGGAGGCAGAATTAATAAGAAGAGGATGAATGTATTTCAAATAGTTATTTCACTGAAAATATCACCTTGAGCATAAGTAGTGTTTTCTGTTGTCAAAAGCAATTATTGCAAATGATAATAATCTTTTGAACCTAATTTTTTCATGCATATTTCTGATTCTAATTTTTTCCTTTTCATGACTGTTTTTAATTTTATTTCTAAACCTCAGAATTAACTGTATTCACGTGTTCATATAATTTTATTTCATACTGATTTACTGTTATAAAATTATACTCCCTGTTTCAAATCTACTTCATTCACATACTTTAAAGGACCATGTTGAATTATTTTTTTCTTTGCTGTTTTGCAGCTGACTTTTATATGTATATGCATATTCATATAGCATAGCTTTGTTTCTTATAAATAATCTCTATTGATGCCTGGCTGTGAATGATGGAAAATCTGTCCTATATACCACATTTTTCCCTTTCCATTCTTCCGTGTGTGTGTGTGTGTGTGTGTGTGTGTGTATGTGTGTGTGGGGAGAAAGAGAGAGAGAGAGAGAGAGAAATTCAGTACATTACTCAAACCTTTCTTTCTTGATCCAACAATTTTAGACATTATTTTTGCCTGAATGTACAGAAAGAAAGTATAATGGTAACACAATACTGTCCTCATTCCTTTCTTCTGCTGTACTCTCTCTTTCTTAAGATCTGTCAAATAGTTTTGCTTTTCTTTTTATATTGCCAAGGTTATATTTGCTTTTCTTGTGTGAATCTATGATTTTGTTTTCATGCTCTTGTTAATTCTAAAAGTGAAAACCATTAACAAACATGTACAGTCTTATGATGATGAAAATACTTCTACAAAGCCAGGAGGGAATCAATAGATAAGATGCTATTGTCTTAAATCACCAACCTTCTGGCATTCACTGGACAATATTCTAATATTAAGATCAAATACAATCCGTCCAACTGTGTGACTCAAACCACATTTTGCTTGTCTCCTCTTTAGACACTGACCTTTCTGTCGTTTGATTATTCACCAAAGAAATATACTTTTCCTTTCTCATTCACATGCTAAGTTATGTTATTTGCCGAGCAGCATGGTATGTGGAGACGTCTTCTTAATTCATCTGTACAGCTGTACCTGTTGGATTTCTTTTCTTTTTTTCCTTAGATGAGCTCCACTGCTTTTTGGTTTTTCTGATCTCTAACCTAGTAGACTGCTTTTTAGTTTTGTTATGTGATCTAACGTCATATAGTTCTTTTTATTTTTTCCAATAAGAATGCAAAGAGGTAATATTTCCATAACTGTGTCTAATAATGTGTTTATATTCTTCTTGCAATTTGAGTAGGTATAGAATTCCAGGGGCAACACTTTCAAAAATTGGAAGCCTTTGGTCCATTGAATTTTAAGTTTCAGAATTTCTATTCAATGTCACTCTAATCCTGTTTCTTTGTAGATAATTGTTTTTTTTTCTTTTGAAGTTTATTTTTCCCTCTCTCTCTCTTTATAGCTGGCATTATCTTCTGAATTTTTTCCTGACATAGCTGAGTATGTTTCTTGAAATTTATTATTATTGGCTCTCAGATTCTTTCCTTAGTTTTGGAAATTTTGTCTTATGTTTCTTCAGTTATTTTTTTCCAATTTATATAATCTTTCTCAATAATTAATTATTTAAAGTTAATATCTGAGTAATTCTGTATTAACATTTTCTTAATAATATGTATCATTTTTGTTTTTTTCATTCATGGTAAAATATACATAAAAGAAATTTAAGATATCACCATAAGATATCACCTAACTCCAGTGAGACTGGCCCACATCACAATATCTCAAAGCTATAGATGCTGTTGTGGATGTGGAGAGAGGGAAACACTTTTACACTGCTGATGGGACTGCAAGAAATACAAACTTTTTGGAAGGAAATATGGAGAATCTCCAAAGAACTCAAACTAGACTTTCCATTTTATCCTGCAATCCCATTACTAGGCATCTACCCAGAAGAAAAAAAATCATTTTATCATAAGGACATTTGCACTAGACTGTTTATCACAGCTCATTTTACAATTGCCAAATTATGAAAACAAATTAAATGCCCACCAAGTCAGGAATGGATTAACAAGCTGTGATATCTATCTATCTATCTATCTATCTATCTATCTATCTATCTATCTATCTATAGTATTTATATATAATAGTATTTATAATATATAATGAAATATTATATATGTATAATAGTATTTATAATATATAATGAAATACTATACATATATATATGTATAATAGCATTATATATATATATAAAGAAATACTATTCAGCCATTAAAAAAGATGGAGACTTTACTTCTTTTGTTAACCTGGAGGAAGGTGGAACATATTCTTCTTAGTAAAGCGTAACAAGAATGGACAAGAAAGAATCCAGTGTGCTCAATTCTGATGGGGGGTGGGGGAAGGGGGAGAAGAGAGAGAGAAGGAGGGAAGGGGTGTGGGGGTCACAGTGTACGACAAACCTCTTGGAGGCAGAACATAATTACAAGAGGGACTTTATGTACCACATGCAATCAGTGTAACAGGTTCTCTGTAACTTCAATGAATTCCCAACAATAATAAATAAATAAATATTAAAAAGAAGAAATTTATTTTTCATTGTAACCATTTTTAAGTATACAATATCATGGCATTAAGTACATTTACATTTTGTGCAAACATCACTACCACCTATCTCCAGAACTTTTTCATCTTTTCTGTTCTTTTTTTGCAGTTTCCGGCCGGGGCTGGGGTTGAACCCACCACCTCCAGCATATGGGGCCAGTGCCCTACTCCTTTGAGCCACAGGTGCTGCCCCTTTTTCATCTTTTCAAATTAAAACCCATTAAACAGTAACTCTCCATTTCCTGCTTCCCTCCAACCCCTCCCCAACCAAGTTCCTGGCAACCACCATCCTGTTAATACTTTCCATTTTGATGAATGTGACTATTTTATGTACCTTATATAAGTGGACTCAGACAATATTTGTCTTTTTTGAGGTGGCTTATTTCACTTGACATATTTTAAAGGGTAATCCATGTTTAGCATTTCTTAGAATGTCCTTCCTTTGTAAGCTCTAATATTCTATTTTGTGTATATATCATATTTTGTTTATTCACTCATCTATCAATGGACACTAGGTTTGCTCACATCTTTGACTGCTATGAATAACTCTACTATGAACATGGATATACAAATAGCTATTTCAATGCCTACTTTCAATTTGTTAGGGCTAATATCCAGGAAAGAAGTTGCTAGAGCTCTATCGTGGTTTTTAACTCTATTCTTAGAAAGTTCTTCAACAACTATTCTAGCTTTCTACTGAAAATATTATTTTAGCAATTATATCTTTAATATCCTTGACTCTTAAATTATCTGATTACCATATACATCTATCCTTTTATCAATAAATTTGAAAGAAAGATGAAATAAAGGCATCTGTAGCAAAACCAGAACTGAAAGATATCAGAAGACAGTGTTAAAGGATATTATGAGAAAGTCCTTTGGCTAAAGGAAAAGGATCTCAGATGAATCCATTGTGATGAAAAAAGAAGAAAAGGAAAAGCTAACATTATAAAAGGCAAATATGTGAATAAATCTAAATGGATACTCTCTATATACAACTTATATTAATGTCTGATAGGATTAAAAATATAAAAACTGAAAATACCCAACAAATATGGAACAAAAGTCAATATTTGAATAAATAGTGTTAAAGGAATTAAAGTTCCTTTCATCATCATCATCATAATAATAATTCTTCCTCTTCCTCCTCCTCCTCCTCCTCTTCTTCTTCTTCTGGTTTTGTACTATGTAGTCTTATAATTATCTCTCTTATTATTATTATTATTTGGGATTCATTGCTGGTACATTGAATTAGGTCACACTAACTACATTTGTTTGATAAAGTTCTTCTTCTAATTGTGTTCTGCCCCTAAGAGGTGTGCCATACACTGTGATCCCATCCCTCTTCTTCCTCCCCTCTCCGGCTCCCTCATTCCCCTACCCACCACCGTGTATTAGATCCTCTACTGCCTTCATATTAGAATTGAGCAGTGGATTCTTGCTTCTCTATTCTTGTGATGTTTTGCTAAGGACAATGTGTTCCACCTCCATCCAGGTTAATACAATAGATGTAAAGTCCCCATTTTTTAAATGGCTGAATAGTATTCCATGGTATAAATATCCCACAGTTTGTTAATCCATTCCTGGATTGGTGGGCATTTAAGTTGCTTTCACATTTTGGCTATTGTAAATTTAGTGGCAATAAACAGTCTAGTGCAAATGCCTTTATGATAAAAGGATTTTTTTTCTTCTGGATGGATGCCTAGTAATGTGATTGCAGTATTGAATGGTCAGTCTAATTTGAGTTCTTTGAGGATTCTCCATACTTTCTTGTAAAAATGTTGTGTTAGTTTGTATTCCCACCAGCAGCATAAAAGTTTTCCCTTCTCTCCACATCCACACCAGCATCTGCAGCTTTGAGACTGTGATGTGTGCCATTCTCACTGGAGTTGGGTTATATCTCAGTGTAGCTTTGACTTGTATTTCTCTGATAGTTAGGGACAATGAGCATTCTTTTTTTAATGTCTGCATGAAATACTTTTTTTATTGTTGGGGATTCATTGAGGGTACAAGATGTATCACACACTGAGATCTCACCCACTTCCTCCTTCGTTTGCTCTACCCATCCTTTCCCCCAACCCCGTTCTTTTCTCTCTCTCTCTCTCTGCTCTCCCCTTTCCCCACCACACACCATGTCATTAATTGACAATCATATCAAAATTGAATACATAGGATTCATTACTCTCCCCTTTCCCCACCACACACCATGTCATTAATTGTCATTAATTGACAATCATATCAAAATTGAATACATAGGATTCATTACTCTCCATTCTTGTGATGCTTTACTAAGAATGTGTTCCAATTCCATCCAGGTTAATACAAAGAATGTGAAGTCTACAGTTTTTTAATGGGTGAATAGTATTCCATGGTATAGAGGTACCACAGCTTGTTAATTCATTCCTGGGTTGGGGGACATGTAGGCTATTTACGGTGGCAATTGTAAAATGAGCTGCAATAAACAGTCTAGTGCAAGTGTCCTTATGATAAAAGGTATTTTTTCCTCCTGGATACATACCCAGTAATGGGATTGCAGGATCAAACAGGAGGTCTAGCTTGAGTTCTTTTAGCATTCTCCATACTTCTTTCCAAAAAGATTGTATTTTTACAATCCCACCAGCAGTGTAAAAGTATTTTTTAAAGTTTACAGTCCCACCAGCAGTGTAAAAGTATTTTTTTCTCTTTACATCTGCGCCAGCATGTGCAGTTTTGAGATTCTGTAATGTGGGCCATTATCACTGGGGTTAGATGATATCTCAGGATGAGTTTGATTTGCATTTCTCTAATAATTAAGGATGATGAGCATTTCTTCATATGTTTTCTAGCTATTCATCTCTCTTTTTCAGAGAAAATTCTGTTCATCGCTCTTACCCATTGATATAGGGGATTGTTGGCTTTTTTTCATGTGAATTAATTTGAGTTCTCTATAGATCCTAGTTATTAAGCTTTTGTCTAATTCAAAATATGCAAATATCCTTTCCCAGTGTGTATGTTGTCTATTTGCTTTGGTTGTTATTTCCTTAGCTATACAGAAGCTTTTCAGTTTAATTATGTCCCATTTGTTTATTTTGGTTTTTATTACAATTGCCATGTCAGTCTTCTTCATAAAGTCTTTCCCCAGGCCAATAACTTCAAGTGCTTTTCCTACACTTTCTTTGAGGACTTTTATCATTTTTGTGCCTTAAATTTAAGTCCTTTACCCATCTTGAATCAATTTTTGTGAGTGAAGAGAGGTGCAGGTCCAGTTTCAGTTTTATGCACATAGATATCCAGTTCTCCTAGCACCATTTATTGAATAGTGAGTATTTCACCCAGTGAATGTTCTTGTTTGGTTTATCAAAGATCAGGTGGTTGTAAGTTCTTAGTTTCATTTCTTGGGTTTCTATTCAATTCCAAAAGTCTATGACTCTATTTTTGTGCCAGTACCATGCTGTTTTGACCACTATGGCCTTGTAGTACATCCTAAAATCTGATATGCTGATGCCCCCAGCTTTATTTTTATTACTAAGAACTGCCTTAGCTATACAGGGTTTTTTTCTGGTTCCATACAAAATGCAGAATCCTTTTTTTCCAAGTCTTGGAAAGTACGACGTTGGTATTTTAATAAGAATGGTGTTGAATCAATAGATTTCTTTGGGAAGTATAAACATTTTAACAATGTTGATTCTTCCCAGCCATGAGCATGGTATGTTCTTCCATTTTTTTATGTCCTCAGCTATTTCCTTTCTTAGGATTTCATAATTTTCATTATAGAGGTCCTTCACCTCTTTTGTTAGGTATATTCCTAGGTATTTCATTTTCTTTGAAACTATGATGAAGGGAGCTGTGTCCTTAATTAGCTTCTCTTCTTTGCTGTTATTGGAGTATACAAAGGCTACTGACTTGTGGACATTGATTTTTTATACTGAGACATTACTGTATTTTTTAATGACTTCCAGGAGTCTTGTCATTGAGTCTTTGGGATGCTCTAAGTATAAGATCATATCATCAGCAAAAAGGGAGAATTTGACCTCCTCTGCTCCCATTTGGATGCCCTTTAGTTCCTTGCCTTACCTAATTTTATTGGCTAGAACTTCTAGCACTATGCTGAATAGTAATAGCAACAAAGGTCAACCTTGTCTTGTTCCAGGTCTAAGTGGAAAAGCTTTAAGTTTATCTCCATTCAGTAAGATGTTAGCTGTGGGTTTGTCATAGATAGCTTTGATCAGTTTCAGAAATGTGCCACGTATGCCTATACTCTTCAGTGTTGTAATTAGAAAAGGATGCTGGATTGTATCCAATGCCTTTTCTGCATCTATTGAAAGGATCATATGGTCTTTGTTTTTGCTTCTGTTGATATAGTGGATAACGTATATGGACTTGCATATGTTAAACCAGCCTTATATCCCTGGGATGACACCTACTTGATCACGATGTATGACTTTTTGGATGATAAGCTGTAATCTATTGGCTAGGATTTTGTTGAGAATTTTTGCATCTACATTCATTAGTGAGATTGGTCTAAAATTCTCTTTTTTAGTTGGATCTTTTCCTGGTTTTCGTATCAGGGTGAGGTTTGCTTCATAGAACATGTTGGGGAAGATAATGAGCATTTTTTCATGTTTTTAGCCATTTGTCTGTCTTTTTTAGAGAAGGTTCTATTCATGTCTCTTCACCAGTGATAACTGAGATTGTTGGCTTTTTTTTGTTGATTAATTTGAGCTCTCTGTAGAGCCTAATTATCAAGCTTTTGTCTGATTCATAACATGCAAATATCTTTTCCGATTCTGAAGGTTGTCTGTGTGCTTTGGTCATTGTTTCCTTAGCTGTACAGAAACTTTTCAGTTTAGTTAGGACAAAGTATTTTCATCACACTTTCTTTGAGGATTTTTATTGTTTCATAGATTTAGATATTTTAGCCATCTTGCATCCATTTTTGTAAGTCTAGTTTCAATCTTTTACATGTGGTTATGCAGTTCTCCGAACATCATATATTGAATAGGGATTCTTTCCCCCAGTGAATGTTCTTATTTGGTGTAGCAAATTTCAAGTGACTATAAGCTGCTAATTTAAACTCATGGTTTTCTATTTGGTTCCAAATGCTAATGTCTCGGTCTACAAAGAGACACAAGTTATAACAAAGGTGGCATAGTAGTAAAATTGAGTAATGGACTGTATTTTCTGGGTGATTTGGATTCTTATATTGCAAAAAATAATTTTGAAGCTTACTTTAATCATAACCCGAGATAAATTCCAAATATATTATACATTTAAATATGAAGAATAAAAATAAAATTTGTAGAATATAAAAGGGGGAATACCTTTCTATCTTTGACATGTGCAAAACATTGTAAAATCATATTTAATATGCACCAACCTTAAAGAAAATTAATATGAATTACATTGCCGTAGTCACATCATATCAGTCTGTTTTAACTTTTATATAAAAAGTTATAAGTTGTTTTTAGGTAACATGAACCCCCAGGTTGAAGTTCACAACACCTGAGCATTCCCAGATGAACCAAGCATGCAATCAGGGCAACAATCTGTGAAGTGCCCTGATGGAGGAGCAGAAACTTAATTAAGAAGTGAACAGAGCCCAGTGGCTCATACTTGTAGTCCTAGCATACTGAGAAGCCAAGACAGGAAGATCACTGAGGCTAATAGTTTAAGTCCAGCCTGGACAACACAGAAAAAAATCCATCTCTACTGAAAAAAAATAAAATAAAATGTCTGGCTTTGATGGCATGCACATGTAGTCCTAGCCAGGAAACTGAGACAAGAGGATCACTTGAGACTTGGAGCTCCAGGATAAAGTGAACTGTGATTATTTCACCATACTCCAGTCTAGGTGGCAGAGCAGAAATCCATTCTCAAACAAAGAAAAAAGAAAAAGAAGAAAGAAAATCAAAAGTAGAAGGAGAACAAGGAAGAAGTAGAAGAAGGAAGAGGAGGAGAAAAGAGAAGGAGGAAGAGGAGGAGAAGAAGACCAAGACAACCACAGGGTAGGGTCAAACAATGGAGCTATGGCATCACCCCACAGCAGGATCCAATCTGAGTGTAATTCCTGACATCTTCTCATAGCAAGATCCTATCAGATTCTGCCTCCTGTCAGATTGGGCCCCTGACTATAAATGCTAGCTCTATCCCTCATGAGAAAGACATGAGCCCCACTACTGTTGCTTTTTGTTTTGGCTACCTGATGACCTTACCTGCTGTAAAAATTTGGTGCTTTAATGTTTAGCTTTCTATGGTGCAGTTACACTATTAAAATTGGAAATGGTGTTCTTCAAAGTCACCGTTAGATAGAATTAAAAAGGATGACCCTTCTGGAGATCTAGTCATGATCAAAACTCTTCCCTCTAATTCACCTTCCCTGACCCCAACTTGGGAAGTCCCCTTTCCTGTTATCTTTTCTTCTTCTACTGTTAAAGTTATAGGAGTCGATTCCTGCATACGTCATTCATGAGTAAAGTCCTGGAACCCTCCATCTTCTACAGTGGCAGGCAATGAAGACAACTAACCACAGACCACCTACACATGTGAGCCAAAAGAAAGTTTGAAGTTATTATTTA